>JAOTQW010087299.1:0-11231 GCA_026260075.1 Sisor rabdophorus | reverse complement strand
TATAAAATAGCTTCAAGTCCCAGATTAAACAAAATAAATAAACTAAGTACATTAACAAATGACTATTACAAAAATACAGACGCCCAAAAAGAGAGGATCTTTGTTTTAAAAAACAATAATAATACTGTATATACAGAACTAAGACTATGCTTAATTGTAAAATCTACAGGGGTGCTTTTAACATTGTCCCTGTTTTAGGTTCTTTACATTCTGATGCAATAGAACATTCTTTTTGTATAACTGCAGCTAGCTTCGGCTCCATCTCGGTCAGTGTGGAAATAAGGCACAGCACCTGCACATAGAAAAAATAACACAATGTGTGTTTTAAACAACTCAGGAAAGTGGGTGGGGGTTGGAAGGAGGATAGGAATAATAGGAGGATGAAAGGAGATGGAAAAAAAAAATAGAACAGAGGATTAGCAAAAGGGAGGAAAAGAAGGGAAAAAAAGAGCTGGTATTAAAGGGTGAATGAGTAAATGGAAAAGAGAGAGTGCTTGTCTCACAGATGTGTTGTGCTGTGGCATTAGGGTCTTCGTTGCTGACACCCAGATCTTCTCTGTAAAATTATCCATTTTTACCAAGTCTGACGCAACATCCTACAAACACAAACACATACACTTAGAAATACAACTCCACCTTTTGTCAATCATTGCCAACTCTAACAAGAATCAGGTTATTTTGCATTTTTTATGCTGGTATAAAAAAAAAAAAAACAGCATCTCTGCCTTTCGCTCTATGTGCGCTTGATAGGCTCCGGCAGACCCCCGTGACCCAGAGTTCGAGTTTATTATTCATTCATTCATTTTTTTTATACCCGCTTATTCACAAACTTGAGGTCACAGGGGTGAACATGCAAACTCTGCACAGAAAGACCAGGTGCCCGTGATTCGAAACCAAGGATCTACTTGTTGTGAAGCAACCGTGCTAACCACTACGCCACCACGCTGCTACATGGCCCTGTGTAAGAAAGAGTTTGCCCCCCTTTTAAAACATAACCTAACTGTGGTTTATCACACCTGGGTTTAATTTCTCAGCCACACGCAGGCCTGATTACTGCCCCACCTGTTTGCAATAAAAAAAAACACTTAAATAGGACCTGACAAAGTGAAGTCAACCAAAGCTAGACACCATGCCAAGATCCAAAGAAATTCAGAAACAAATGAGAAAGAAAATAATTGATCTGGCAAAGCTTATAAAGCCATTTCTAAAGCTTTGGGAGCCAAGGGGTGAGCCATTATCCACACATTTCCATCGCGAAAACATGGAACAGTGGAGAACCTTTCCAGGAGTGGCAACCAAATTACCTGGAAGACTTGCTGTGATAAATGGAACCATAAATTTTGCTGTCTACCAAAAAATCCACAAGCTGAAGCGACTTAGGGACAATGATCCACAACACACAAGTCCACCTCTGAATGGCTGAAGAAAAAAACAAAATGAAGACTTTGGAGTAACCTAGTCAAAGTCTGACCTGAATCCTATTGAGATGCTGTGGCATGACCTTAAAAAGGTTTATGCTCAAAAATCCTCTAATATGGCTGAATTACAAAAATTCTGCAAAGATGAGTGGACCAAAATTCCTCCACAGCGCTGTAACAGACTCATTGCAAGTTGTTTTCCGTTAATAATAAAAACCTTCATTTAAAACTGTTTACTCGTGTTATTTTTGACTAATATTTAAATTTGTTTGATGATTGGAAACAAAGTGTTGACAAACATGCAAAAAGATTGGAAAATCAGTAAGGGTGCCAACACTTTTTCACACCACATGTTGTGCATTCTGAGCCAAGTGCGTGTTTTAAAGTGGCTGGAGGTGGAGTGTAAAGTGCAAGAGTGCTGGTGTGTATGCATGTTGGTTCAGGTGTTTTCCTAGTTGAGGACCCAAATGGCCTGCGGGAAGAGGCTCCTCCTGATTTGCTCTGTTTGCTTTAAAGGAGTGAAGGTGCTTCCCTAACCACAACAGAGAAGAGTGCGTTGTTTGGATACTGATGTCTTACACTAACTTTCTCGCTTTGATCCAGCACTGCATGCTGTATATAGACTCCAGGTCAGGTAGATTAGTGCAGATAGTACGCTAACTGATCGCAACACCCGTTGTGGGGCTTGCCTGTCCTGTGATGCTTCCCATCAGAATGTGAATAAGACGCTGACAGGCCTTTTTTTTTTTAAACATGATAGGTCCTGCATAATTGGTACATCATTAAAAAAACAAACTGTTCACTTTCTCCACTGAGGTCCTGTTGATTGTAAGCGACTAACGGGTCCTCTTCTGCTTTGTGCTGAATTTCACCTTCAACTCCTTTTTTTTTTAAACTGACATTTAGAATGAGATTACTGGCCTGGCACCATGTCTCCAGATCTCCAATCTCCTATAAATAGGTTTGTTGTTGTTGGAGATCAGTCCTTTCACGACAGCATTGTCAGCAAACTTGACGGTGGTGGTGGAGTTGAAGGTAGACACCAAGTCATAAGTATACAGTGAGTACAGCAGGCAGCTTAGAACACAGCCTTGAGGGGGCTCCAGTGCTGAGAGTAAGGGCGGGCGTGATGAAGTGATGAAGACTTTGAATATTTTCTCAAAGAACTTTAGCACAACTACGGTCAGAGCTACAGGCAATATTTATTAAGACAGGCAGGTGAGATTTTTTTTCAGAACGGGAACAATGGTGGACTTGCAAATCTCAGTGAACAGCAAGGCTAGTTGGTCAGCACAGGTGATTAGAATTACATTTATAGCATCTGGCAGATGCCCTTATCCAGAGCGACTTACAACTGAGCAATTAGGGGTTAAAGGCCTTGCTCAGGAGCCCACAGTGGTGGCTTGGAGGTGCTGGGAATCGAACCCTGGTCTTTCTGGTATTAGTCCAACAACTGAACCACTAGGCCACCTCTGTGACCCTGCCGCCCTGGGACCCTGCTGCCTGTCTGGTGTTCACGTTTCGAAAACCTCTCACAGCGCCAACATAAACACAGTTTCTACCCCATTCCTAGTGTGCTTGACTCTTGTGGCACCGTTAGCGTTGCTTATGCTGTAAGTGCTACAGCCTCAAAGCAATCCTCAAGTGTTTAGCTCGTTAGCCAGACAAGCATGAGCCTTCAATATTTTAGGAAGTGATTTGTAGTCCATTATTGTAGTCCATATCTCTGGTGATAAGCCACATATCGTAGGCATTGGATCAGGATTGTAGTGAATCACCGATGGTTTTATCCACCCATAACTTCTGACTTGAGAAAGTTTTTATTAGTTTTGTGAACTGTATCAACTAACCATAACTATCAAATTAAACCACTGACAACCTGAAATACACCTGGAATCACTATAACGAAGATAGAGGGGGGAAAAACCATTTTGGACTTTAGTCCAAAACTTTGTCTAAAAGAGAAATAAAAATTTGTTTTAATTTAACCCATGCAAGAAAATTTCTAAAATACTATTCTAAGAAAATAACCCATAATTAAGATAAATTGAAGGTTGTAACCTGATGTATTATGTACACCTCACCGTAGGGAGCTGTGTGAGCAGAGTAGAAAGCAAGTCTGCTGCTATTTCAGCCAACACCTGGAGCTGTACGTCTCTTTCTGCATTATTTCCTGATTCCTGATGAAGCCTCTGCTGATTTTCATTATCAAAGTACAGGATGCGAAAAAGACTAGCCACCAACTCTGCACCTGCATTAACACCACCAAAATGCACAGGATTAATAATCAGACCAGGGCTGTGTGTGTGTGACATGACTAAAGGTGAATATTTTCCCTCACTGATGTTAGTCTGAAGATTGGCGTACAAGGCAGAGAGTATTGCGAGGGCAGGGGCAAGGAGTGCCTTCTGCTCCTGAAGAATAAGAGGAGGGTCATCTGTTTGGCACAGATCCTCACACACCATCTCGCACACCATTATCCATAATGAGACACCGCATCCTTCATCTGAAACTGCACATGCATGCATGGGAAAAGAGCACGAGAGAGCGAGAGGGGAAAAAGAGAATTCAGTGCTATAATTAGGGGCACCAGCGGATATTTTTATAAATTAACTAGCAAATGAGATAGCAATAAGCTAGCAATAAAACTGAGAAGTTATTTATTATTTTATTTAAAATTCTCCAGTGCGCTACCGGATCATCTGTACACGTTATGTAAATGTTTACTATAGTCAAATGAAGTCTCACCAAGATTCTGCAGCCCTTCATCTACAGTTGTTAAAAGCTGAAGAGCATGCAGATATGCTTCAAGGGCCTTTGGACTCTCTTTTCTAAAACAGACACAAAAAGACATAGCATTTGCACATTTGTTAGTTTCTGCACATAAATTATTTTGACAATTTAATGATGCAATGTAAACAAAAGCCAGTACTAGTAAGTTCATGGTAGGTGACGGACACCTGCACGCATTAAATAATGTTTTCTACCTTAGCTGCACAGCAGCCTCCAGTAATGCAGACGCCACATCCTGCTGTGTGTCCTGGTCACTGTGGCTAGTTGCCCCAGACAACCAGCTTTTCATCAGTTCCTCATCCTCATCAAACAGCTTATCAATAAGTTCCCCTACTTTTATCAATAGGTCCACTAATTAATCAGAGAGGATAAAGGGAAAAAATAAAATAAATTTAAACCTAATCTCAGAACACACTGTTTACTTGATCGCATTTAAAAACTTCTAGATTACCATTAGTGGAACTGCGCATTATGAAGCAAAGGTTGTTACAGGTGTCTGTCTGCTGCTTTATTCTTTGTAGCCACAAGGGGGAGACAGCTGGCTGAGAGATGCAGGTCAGAAGAAGCCTGAAAATTACATATGAACTAAACACAGTGCACAACTCAGAGCTGCTGTATGGTGGCAGAATACTAAAAATAACTGGTAGAATAATGTCAGAGGATGCCTATATTCACATTATAAGCTTTTTTATTTATATTGAAAATTATGTGTTGATTGTTTAACTTTAATGTTTGGAGCACCATGTGCATTACACATATCACCAATACGTTTGTGGGAACCTCATCAACCATTAATTTTGGCTTTTGCAACATGTTGCCACAAACTTAGTCAAGGATGTTATTTTTACCATTTTTTAAAGACAATTTAGAATTTGACATAATACTTAAACATAAGACAAACACTACAGCCTGCTTTACATCACAGCCTAACAATTGTAATAAACTATAATAAAATCCAGCAATGGGCGAAGCGTTGGCATAGTGGTTGTAACAAGAAGGTCCCAGGTTTAATTCCCGTTCTGTGCGGAGTTTGTGTGTGTGGGTTTACTCCGAGTACTCTGGTTTTCTACCACGGTCCAAAAACATGTAAATTTGGTTGATTGGTAATCGCCCATAGGAGAGTGTGGGTGCGTGTGGTTGTTCGTCTACGTGTGGCACTGTGACTGTACCCCTGCCTCTCGTTTTAAGTGCGCTGGGATGGACTCCAGCAGACCCGGTGACCCAGAGTTAGAGAATCAGCGGGTATAGAAGATGAATGGCTGAATGAAGATTGATGAAAATAATGAAAATTATTTTGTGTTCTTGTAGCTCTAGTACAATTGGTGCACTATCACGCATGGAAAGCCAACATCTACCCATCAATTGCGACCTTTATGTCAAGTTTGTCACCTGCATGTCTCCAACAGTGTGGGAGGATCACTATCACCCAGAAGTAAGAGGAGCACAGCACTAAGGGAAAGAAAAAAGATACTATGAAAGAATTTATACTAATAAATATATATATTCTAATAAACCCTCACATTTTAGAGCTTGTTTAAGTGCTTAAAAATAAAATTGGACTTATGTATTGTTTACATACCCTAGTCCATCATTCTGGCTAATGAACTCACACGTATCAGGAAAACAGGCCATATTTCCCAGAATCCCTACACAGATTTCCTGTAACAAAGGGTGTGAAATTATCCAACAAACTCTCTGTAGATAAACCAAGTACAATAAACAAGCTTGTCATCTGGTGTTGATGTTTTCAGTAAGTTAATAACTGTGAACAAACACTAATGATCCAGGGACAATTATACTGCACAATAAATTGGCAGGTTTTTTTGGTTTAGTTTTGCTTTGCAATAAGGTTCAGTCCTCTTTTACTTGGACTGTCAAGTTTGCGATAGAGTAAAGTTATAATGCAGTGGTTAAGGTTTTGGACTAACTGCTAATCAGAAGATCAGGGTTTTATTCCCAGCATCAGTAATTTGCCACTGATCTTGAGCAAGACGCTTATTCCCAATTGCTCTGGATTAGGGCATCTGACAAATGCTGTAAATGTAAAATATCCGGTATCTATTTTAAAGACACTTAATGTAATGCAATGTAACCCTAGCTAACAGAATGGCTAGAATTCATTATTGGCAAACTTTGGCTATAAGTACATTTATTATACACTGGTTAATATAGAATATTGTTATGTAATGATACAAAAAAGGAGCAAATGTAAACTTTAAATCTATGTTTTGGAAAAAATACTTTCGATGTCTGATTAATTGCTCTGACTATGACCAACAGTACAAACATTTACGTGTTTGATCTTCGCACTCCAACAAAATCCTCTTAGTCCTGTTTGTTAAACATCATTGAACATCATTAACATGACCGGTCAGTTTTTATGATCAATTTAAATAGCGATATGTCCTGTACATCATTATCTTTACAATGAGCAGTAGTATTCATTTTTATTTATCTTGCAGTGTGTACAGTCTGCCATAGTCCACTTACAGTAAGGCGTGGATTATGTGACTTAGCAATTACTCCCAGCAGGATGTCTGGTGCTTTAAACTCCTGTAGAAATCCAGCCACATCCTGGCAAAAACAAAGATTGTGATCATAGCTGATAATTAAACTAAACCAATATCAGTGGATTAGTAATTTTCATTTCACTTCATAATTCATGTGATACTCTGTGTTAGTCTACTAGATAAAATCTTAACTATAAAAAATATTTAAGCTTGTGGTTGCAAGTTATGTATTACTAGGTCATTTGTTTCAATAAATAAATAAATGACTTAGTTAAAATAAAAAACAACAATGTTCCGGATAATATTTATGCAAAAATAGAAATATTCATTCATTTATTTTCTATACCTGCTTATTTTCTAAATCAGGGTCACGGGTGTCTGCTGGAGCTTCTGTGTGCTGAGATAGGCTCCAGCAGATCTCCATGACCCTGAGTTAGGGAATAAGTAGTATAGAAAATGAATGAACTTATGTAAACAGCATCTTGTCTAGACCAATAATATCCATGACATCCTACTTGCTGTTTGCAGAAGCATATCTGATCATACTCAATAAATCATTCTTCATTGTTTAAATATTGAATATATACACACACATGAAGCACATCAATCATGATAACACTTACATTATCCATGGCCATATCCCATACTTTACACAACTCCTCCTCAAGCTCATCAGATAGTTCTGTCAGACCCTCTCCCTGTTCCGAGTCCTGGTCAGTCACCATCTACAGAAAAAAATCTCATTTATAAACCATGCACTGATTAGATCTATGAACAAAGTAGAGAAAGTAACCTGTATGAGGCGAGTTAAGGTACTAAAGAGCCAGTGCTTGCTGTATGCAGTCTCTCCGATCGCATCAACGTCTTCGCCGCTCTCATCATCTCTGTCAGGAGGAGGCGAAGGGTTCCGATCCATCTGTGGTGACTCTTAGGGAGAAGATTCAGATTCAGTGCAGTTTTGATTACCAGCTGAGAATATAAAAAAGTACAAGAGCTGTTTTAAGGGCTAATAATACAGAGACGTGTAATATTTTCCAAGGAAAAGTTTCTTAAAATTATATTGTTGTATATTTATCATCATCAACATCTATTTTCTACGTCAGTTATGCCTACAGAAAGAATGACCAGACACCATGAATAACACGTCAACTACAGGATATAACAACACAATTGCTGCTTTCTGTGTATGTAATTACCCTCACTCTGGTACTAAAGGATTTATAAATCCCCCTTTGTAAGAACACACCGACTTTTACTTAGTATTTGTGTAACGTTAAACCGAGCGACAGACAGGTGATGCTACTCTGCAGATTTCGGCAGCCAACAAAGCTTAACCAGGTTAGCGGGACCCGTTTATTAATACGAGACAAGTCCCACTACTTGTCCAAACCTTTAAACAGCAGCACCTCACCCATTAACAACGATTTAAAGATGCCAGGGTTTTCCAAAAACTCAATTTGTGTCAGATTTCACACACACATATTTCCGCGCCGCACTTTCTTCTTCGTTGCTGTTTTTTAAAACTAAGGTTTTAGTTTTGCTCTCTATATATCGCCACCTAGCGTAGCTATTTTTAAATAACTTGGTCTGTGTGACGTTCATAATTCTGGGTCACGGGGGTCTGCTGAAGCCTATCCTGGCGCATAAAGGGCGAGAGGCAGTGGTACACACTGGACAAAAAAAACACACACACATTCCACTTCTATGGGCGATTTAAAGTCACCAATTAACCTAATGTACATGTTTCTGCACTGTGGAAAAAACCTGGAGGAATCCCACGCAAGCAGGGGGAGAACATGCAAACTCTACACAGAAAGAACCCAGGACCTTGTTGTTGTGAAAACCACTTTGCCACCGCACAGCTCTCTTTGTGACATGGGGTCTTAAATCAAGTCATTAATAATATCACTGATTATAAGTAATATCTTCATTCATCTTTTTCGATACCCACTGTTGTTCCCTAACTTGCTGGAGCCTATCCAATTATGCCACTGTGCCAACCTATAAGTAATATCATTATTAATTAATGATAAAAATAATAAATATTTTACAGGTTTAGGGGTCTTTCTGTGTGGGGTTTGCATGTTTTCACCCTGCTTACATAGGTTAACTTCAGTTTCCCCCCACAGTCCAAAAATTTTAATACTTTAGGTTGATTGGTTATTTTATTGCATATAGGAGTAAGTGTGCGTATAGTCCTGTGATCAGCAATGTGTGTGTGTGCCACCGGTGTATACCATGCTTTTCACCCTTCAGAGAGCTGGGATGGGCTTTAGCAGAACCATGTGACCCCGAATTAAGGAATAAGCGGGTATAAGAAGTAAACAAATAAATGCATTTTAAGACCTACCTAAAGATGGCATGTCTGAAACATTTGATAGCCTTTTAACATAGTCAGCACTATTATTACAACATTTTGAAACATAAATATAAAGATGTTAAAAACGATTTGCCACAACATTATACCTTCACCATGCTGCATCTTTAGGTCTCTGTTCTGGTCAGACAGAAATTAGAAACAAAATAGTTTCTGTCATTGTGATGCTTTTCCGCCTACCGTGGTTATAGAGTCATTATATGATTTGGCATTACAAGTCAGTTTGGCAATCTTTTCTACTCTATAACCAACAAAATGTTTGTGCCCACTGAAATGGTGTGCATTGAATTGTGTTTATTTTTACAACACTATAAAAATGTAGATCAAATATAAATTTAGTTGAAATATTTCAGAATAGTTATTTTTTAATTTAACACAATATTATAGTATATAAGCAAAAATGAATACATTTTTTATTTCCCAACAGACTTTTGGATGTTTATTTTATTGTCTCACAGAATTAATATTATTTGTTTACCTAGTCATTTGTTCTTAAGAGCATCCTCCCTTTAAAAATAAAAATCTAAAGAGCGACTATGGGCAGGGACTGTGTGCGGCTGCTTCTCCTGTGTAAATACAAATTGATGGCCAAGGCCGAGCAAGAAAGGGAGAAGGTGATACCTGTGTGAAGATAAATGAAATGTTTGTTCTTGGAGGGGCATTAAAACAGCAGGGAAGCACAAGGAATATTATCATCATTTACAATTGCACAATTTCTTAGATGTTATAAAAGCTTTAAACTTTCTGAGAAAAGTTGTAAGCTAATGGTGCTTTCTTTTAAATTTAATTTTGTAAATAGCAGCACTTTTCTGTTGAAAAACTTTTTTACAAGAATCTGAAGTATGACTGTGGGGATTTAATCAAATCCAAGAACATTCGTTAGGTTAGATATGAAGCCAGTACCCCTCCTGCCTTTCTCCCTTCAGTAAGCTGGAATAGGCTCCAGCAGACCCATGTGACCCGAATTAGGGAACAAGGGGGTATGAAAGTGGATAAATGAAAAATTCATCTAAATAAGCTAGATACACTTATAATACAGTTTTTCTGTAAGCTGTGTTTAGGTAATTATTTTAAAATAAATAAAATAAAGCATACAGTAGGTCCAAATTATATGCAGCAATTAGCAAGGTACCCTACTATTTCTAAATGTATATCTTTTTATGTTACACTATGGATGAATAGTTTATCAACACATTAAATGGCAGAATGCATTACACAATGTGTGTAGTAATACTGTTGCAAAATGTGTGGCTGGACCTTCAGCTGCTTTTTGCCTTAGGCTTCACTGACACATGAGGTGTGTATTTACAGAAGTGGATGTATCTTCAACCCCAGTTGATTCAAGTTTAGTCTTTCAATTAGGAATGTGTTTCTCAACTTTCTGCGTAAGATGCCGTCATGGCAACTTACAATCAACACAGAGACAACAGGATGTAATCATTATTATGTCATTCATTGAGCAGCATTTTAAATAACAGATGGCATTCAGAGCAGTGACACACCTTCGCAATTACTAACATGACGATGTTATCTGCAGCCTATTCGCCACATGGATATGAGCCAGAATGTAATTTGTTGCCTTCTATGTAAAATCTCTAACCTTATCCTCTTTTATAAATCATGTACAAGGAACTAGTTCAAATGATAATGGGATTTAAAAAGAATGGTACCTCACCTTACCTTTTACAAATATTAAATAAACAAAACCAAAACGATTTTTTAAATATAATTTTTTATATAAGACATTTATACAGTAGGGCAATGTGGTGGCGTAGTGGTTAGCACAGTCGCATTACAGCAATAAGGTCCCGGGTTCGATTACCAGGCAAAGAGTCTTTCTGTGCATTTTCTTTCTGTGAGTTTGCATGTTCACTTCCAAATACTCAATTTCCCATAGAATTAAATGTGAGTGGGTTTGGTTCTTCGTCTATGTGTGGCCCTGCGATGGACTGGTGACCTGTCCAGGGTGTGCCTCTGCCTCCCGCCCTATGTACGCTGGGATAAGCTCCAGCAGACCCTTTGACCCTAGGTTAGAAAATGGATATAGAAGAGAAATAAATAACTAAATATACAGAGGAGGGCAGCGCGGTGGCGCAGTGGCTAGCACCGTCGCCTCACAACAAGAAGGTCCTG
>JAOTQW010087274.1:0-11233 GCA_026260075.1 Sisor rabdophorus | reverse complement strand
ACAACCACACACACTCACATTCACTCCTATGGGCAATTTAGAGTCACCAATCAAATTGCCCATAGGAGTGAGTGTATTAGGAAATAGCATAACTCAGAATTAGGTAATAAGCGGGCTAGAGGATGAATAAATCAAATTTACAGGGATTTGCATGTTTTTGAGCAGGAGAGGCGGAGCTTAGGCATATATATATATACTCTGTTTAGATAAATTAAGGATAAACTAAGGCCTTTTAGATAAATTAAGGATGTGTTCCACTATTGTCTTTGTATGTGGGGAGAAAAAAACCCAAAAAACTGTGCCTGTCTTTAATGTTTGGTGGCTTTAGTTCTAAAAGGTTGAGAACCACTTTGAGCTCGACATCCGTGCTACTATACAGCGTGAAAAGAGATTTTTTTTCATTCAAAAATTAAGGTACACATTTCAGTGTTTAAATAAAAAGGATAGGGGTGACACTGTTAGTAAAGTTTGGCACTACAAACACAAGCAATGGACAAACTATTATCTTCATTTTCCTAGAGAAATCCCACTATAAAGAAAAACTGGACAATGAAGAATGTCAAAGATTACACATAAATGAAGAAATGAGGATTCATGCAGTGCTTTGAAGTTAACCCCTTACTTGCAAACCACACACACACGAGAGAATACTGTACGCACATGCAGCGAGTGGATAACAGTGTGTAAGAATACACACACGGTGAGAAAGTACATAAGACTCTACAGGAACATACATACCGCTACACCTTTATAAGGAGAGGTAAACCTTAGAGGTAAAGGCCAGCTCTACAAAAACCGACACACAAGCAAAGAGAACGCATCACAATATGACAGAGTAATACTCACAGCTGTACACTAAACTGAGGGAGAAAGAGATAAATCACAGAAAAACAACGTGTTCTAAAGATATTGGTCACGTTTAGGAAAAACAAGGAAGAGACTTGCACAAAAAAACTGCTAATAAACAAAAACAAAAAGAAAGCCATAAAAACAAACAAAAGGGTCAGTGAGACTTGGAGATGAGAAAAATAAAGAAGAGAAAGACATACTGAGAAAGAGAAACCACAGAGCTACAGGTTTGTGCGTGAGTGTGTGTGTAAACCCTTTCCTCTTACCGTGTTGCTTCGTTTAAGCTTGAGCTGATTCTTTGCCAGCGTCTCAGCATACTCCAGCTGCTCGATCTCCTCCAGCCTCTCAATGTACCGCCTCATCTGCTCATTTATCAGCATTTCTATACACCTGTAAAGAACATGCACACACACACACACACATCAGCACCTTAACTTATCTACAAAATAAACACACATACTCACTTCAGCTGTATATTAAACACATACTTATAAAGCTTTCACTTGGAACTAATCATTCGCAGTCATCCATGGTCAAAGAAACAGACAGCCAAAAAGAGAAAAACACATACATGGTTGTCTTGGCAACATCTTTCATGCTGAGAAGTGGGTCAGCGCTGTCAGGACCACGCAATATGCAGGGGGCAAAAACAATGGCCAGAGAGTTTGAGGTCATCCGGTTACTCTTCTTTTCCCTCGACACCCTGAAATGAAAATTAATTATTAATGCCATGTGCTTTTTTTAAACAAACAATAATAACAGCTTGGTGCAGTCAAGTGGAAAAAAACATGCCCAATGAAAAAATTGGCTAAAGAAAATAATTTATTTTAAAACGAATAGGGTGATTTTATAAGGGTAATGCACAAATTATAGAACAAATAAGTAAAATATAGCAATGATGCAATGAAAAAGTTTTTCTGAAGATTCAGATGCAGAAAAAGTAATTACATGTAAAATTGTAATCTTCACTGTATAAATAAAATATTTATCTTTAAGGCTATGTAAAGTTTTGGTTTCTGGTACCTCGCTTCAAATGTTTACAAACCTTAAAATGATATACAAATGCTAAACTTAACCTTAATTAATAATCCACAATTCTTTTGCGTTCTGAACTGTGGTGCAGTTGACTAAAATCCCACTCGACACGGTACATCTTGCAATGTAACTAGATCACTTCAGCATCAACGTGGCAGTGTGCATCTACAATACTGTGAAGCCCTAACATAGCCAGTCATTTTATTGAGAATAACAAGTTAACTGACTGAGAATATCTGAATAATCTGTAATTATTAAATACTAAATAAAAATAAAAAATAAATAAAAAAATTAACATTTCGGCAAGCTTACCTCACTAGGTGGAAAACTAATCTCTCTAATGTCTGGAAGTGGGCTGTGGGGAGTTCTTCTATAATTCTGTAGATGGCCTGAAGCTGTTCCTGCTTCTCGGGTAACTCTGAAAAAAAGTTTAGAGTTTAGTGAACGTTACAAAAAACTTGAGTAGTGCTGGAGAAAAAGAGAAATATATATAAATCAGTAAAATAAAATTAGCAGGCATTGCTAAAATGATTAACTAATAGGTTATAAGGGGAATTAGTCTAAGAGACAGATAGAGATGTGTTAGAACGTCATGTATGTAATATAAAGGGGAAGGGGGGTTGCACAACAATAAAAAAAATGATAGAATAATCACAGCATATGTGATGCGATATGAAGGAAAATTAAGTTTTAAAGGGAATTAACAAATACAACCCTAGCGGTAAGTTAAAAACAAAGGAACAAGCAAATTAACTACAGTTAAAATAAAAAGAGTAGGAAATAAACAGAAGGGAAAAAAATTAGGGGTCGGGAACGGACAAGATAAGGACATAGGGAAGCAAACCCGGCTAATTTCAACTAGCACTGTGGCGGGAGACACAGCAAAATTAACTCAATTTTGGTGAAGTTCAACCTATTGATTAAATTTTCAGGAGCTCAGATAATTTAATTTTAATTTTAGATAATAAGCTTTTACACATTTAGGGACCTTCGTTATTATGTTGAAAACCTTCTGGATGCATGTAAACATTCTTGGATTGTTTGACCCTTTTTGAACCCTGACTTAAGACTATTTTTTCGGCATCGACATTTGGAGGAAGGCCCTCTTTCAGGTCACCACTAGATAATGGATTTAAGAACTGATTGTTCATATAACCATGGTTATATGAACAATCCATCATAGCAAAATACATTTATTATTACCTTACTGTCTAGCAGATAAAAAAAAATTATTGACAATATGGCTCTGCTATTTCACAAGTCGTCAGTCATCCGCCTCAGGTGTGTTGCGCAAGAGAGAAAAAGGAAGGGTGAGAAAGTGTTTAACACCCACCTACTGCATGGAGGAAATCATTGTAGTGAGTAAATGTCATTAGGGGTTCAGGAAGCTCTCGCAGCCACTGTTTAACCAAGCCAGTCACAGTGTGGATAGGGTAGTCCTCCAAACACACCGCATTGGGATCTGACAACACAGACAGATGTACTTACAGCAGTACCAGAACCCACATAAACTTATACAAATATGCACTTTTTACACCAGCGCTACCAATGTGTTTATTGCTACTAATACACTATTTATAGTAATTTCATTCCATTTAGGAATAATAAAATGAATAAATATAAACCCTTAATTATAGTAACGAGACATGCTACAGTTAGTGAAAGGATTAGACACACACACGCGTATAGTCTTACCAGCTTCCAGAAGTTGCCGCAGTTCTTTCATTCGGTTAGCTGAGCCGGATTTCCTGTAAATGCCCTCAGTATAAAGGCCGTTCATCTCTACATGTTCTAGCATCAACTCCAGCACTATTGGGACTGGAATCTTATCAGTGACCAGACGGCACACGCGCACGCCAAAGTGCTGAGCACCGGAGTCCTCTTCGCTCTGGACCGGCCATAAAGAACAAGAACGAACAGATAATGTCTGGACAAAACACTCTATCCACTACATAGTACACTACAAGCCAGTTTAGTCTGCATCACCAAGCGATTTTCCTGGACATCTATTTCTCAATCATATTTTTTCCTTTTTTTTACCGACAATCAATATAAAGTCAGTGCGCTCATACTGTAAAAGTCATACCTTTTTTAAGCAGAAAGAATTACAATCCGTGACGATTTTGGAAAGACATTTCTTGTGGCAAACCAGCTTGCAATCTGAAATAAACACAAAACCATGTAGACCGATTTGATAAGAAATGAAAAATGTACTGTACAAGTTGATTAGGCACCCTTACAGCTGCACATATAGGCTTTCTCCATCCCCCAGATGTAGGAAGAACACTGGTCACATGACTGCATTATGTTCACCTGGAAGTTGTTGAATACATGGTCTAGTGGACTCTCCATCTAAACACAAAAAGTGATGAGTTAAGGTATACGTGTGATTTCCTGGCTGGATCATGAAGTGACTGATGTCACAGCACTTACGCTCTTGTCCTTTTTCCTTCTCTTTTTACGACCTTTTGGAGGCTGAAACAAAATTTTTAATCTTTTTTTTTCCGCTTTATTGTTACATGCTTTAATATTAAAAGAGATTCAATTCATCTCGAGCAATTAGTTTTACCTTTACAGGTTCAGCTTCTTCTCTTTTTATCTCTCCTCTGATAAATCCGTCCAGCACGGACTGAAACAAATTAACAACAAGCTGCACCTCACCCTTCTGCTGCTCACCAGCTAAACTGATCACCTTTTTCTGGTAGCCCCTCATCAGACCCTTATAGCCAACATGAGGTTTCTACAAGCAAAAGGGGAGAAAAGTGTGATGCTAACTGAGATATAAAATATGATATTAGCTTTATCTTAAAGCAGTTTATTAAGATATTTATAAGCTTCCTTAAATTGTATTCAAACAATAAAAAAGTTTAACATTGTGATATTTAACAGGTTCATGTTGTGTTTCATTTCGTTTCAAAGGTTACTAGCTGCAATCAGGAGAAACAGGACCAGGATTATGACGTGTATTAGCAACCTATCTACTCTGAGCTCAGAGATATAGATGTGACAGCTGATGAAATACGAGTCTAAAGAAAAAGAATAAAGCTACTGATTTAAACATGGAGAGATTAGTGGATAAGTCTGACTCATCATAAAGTTGGGAAAAAAAAACACGATTTTAGGATATTGGATACTGTTGGGATATTCTATGGTACAAGGTAACCTTTACTAGATTTTATTCAGGAAATGGAAGCAGACAAGTTTATGCCATGCTATTTATTTTTATTTTATAGACATTCGATAATGTTTTCATGTCTGGTGTTTAAAGGATGCTGGTTGAGTTCTTTTAATAAATTTGAAAATATATGTAAAAAAAGTAGGACATCTTCAGTCAAAGTGACTTTAGTACACCTCATATTAATAAATAATGAATTGCTTTTTGTATAACCAGCTTAGTTCTATACCAGTTTTAGTTTGTTCTATTGGCATAAAACCATTTATCAGGCCAACGTTGCAAGCTGTTATTGTGAATCTTTTATTAACGTTAAACTGACTAATTTTAAAGGCAATTTTACACTTACAGAAAGTGAGTACATGCTTTTAATGTTCTCTCGGAATTGCATGGTGGCCGTGATAAAGATGTGCTCTGTTGCTGACAGTTGCTTTCCTCTCGAGCGCAGGTCATTTACCTTTCCCAGAAAGAAACAATAAAAAAAAGCACAATTTAGCACAACTTTTTCTTTTCATTTTTTACATCATCTTCTGATGGCTTTTATATTATTTTGTTTAAAAAGACCTGATTTCCTAGAAACTCGTCAAGGTGCTGGAGCTCGTTAGCATTGGTGATCTCCCGGTCCAGCGAGGCATTCCACTGCTCTGTGACCCTCGTGGCACGACTGATCTTAATAGTGGGGTTTCGACTAGGCCGTCCACTGGAAGGCTCTGAATGATGTGTACGTATAGATGTGCCATCTGTGTGGAAAAAAAAGTAGAGATTTACCTTGTCCTAATGACATTTATTTTATTTATTTTTTTAAAGAAGGGGAAAAAATTAAGTTACAGTGGCTGCCTTCTTTTTCACTCAAAGCAGCTGTTATCGTAAAGTCACCATCTTCTGGAGTTTGAGCCTCTTTGTGAGGGCGTTTCTTTAAAATCTTCCTAAAAAAGCCTGTTGATCTGTAACACAAGCAGCACAGAAAAATCATTTTCAATGTTTTCATACATTATTTTTTTTATAGCTCACTTATAGTACATTTTCTTGAATGCTAAAATATTTAAATTGCTGTGGTTTAGAAGAAACAAAAATAATTAAACCAGGTTTAAAATCACTGTTTTTGATTACATGAGGAATTAAAGGAATCTCCATTTCCCTATAAACTGCTATATAAGGAAGTAAAATTTATGTAGGACCCATGAGCAGGTCAGATAAGCTACAGCAGGGTTTGTGTTTTCCCATGAGCTAGATAAAGCAGGTTTTCTGTATGATAAGAGTTTGATCATATAAGGACATGAGGAAACTATTTGCTTATAGAAAACTTTTATGCAAACCAGGTGGCTGTATAGAGTTTAAATAAATGGGGAAACAGCAGCAAATTACCACCACCACATGATTGAAAGCTATTTCTGTGAAATAATGGGACCGATTTTCCAGTCACACCTTTCAGGAGTTTGAGGATGGGCGTGAGGGCTATCGTCCAGCGATGACCTTTTTACGCTGCTCGGTCTTCCTCCATGTGGACCATCTACAGAACGAGGCAAGGGCTGGAAAAGGAAACAAACCTATTTTCAAACATTTTTTTCAACGCACTCATGGTGGAATGTTCTATAATCCGAAGCAGAGCTTATTTACAGTTTCCAAATTACATTAGTATCAGTGATTGTATGAAGCAAGTCAAAGTATTTGGTCACCTACAAACAAGCAAGATTTCTGTCTCTCACAGACCTGTATTCTTCTGTAAGATGCTACTCTGTCCTCCACTCGTTACCTGTATTAACGGCACCTGTTTGAACTTGTTGTCAGTATAAAAGAGACCTGTCCACAACCTCAAAAAGTCACAGTCCCAACTCCACTATGGCCAAGACCAGAGAGCTGTCAAAGGACACCAGAAACTAAATTGTAGACCTACACCAGGCTGAGAAGAAATCAACTGTGGGAGCAATTTGTAGAAAATTGAAAACTTGCAACACCACTGATAATCTCTCATGATCTGGGGCTCGATGCAAGATCTCACTCCGCGGGGTCAAAACGATCACAAGAACCATCCCCGAACCACATGGGGGGACACCTAGTGAATGACCCGCAGAGAGCTGAGCCCAAAGTAACAAAGGCTACCATCAGTAACAGTACGCCATGCTTAGGCCAGTACATGCCCAGGCCTGTCTGAAGTTTGCTAGAGCGCATTTGCATGATCCTCAAGAGGATTGGGAAAATGTTATATGGTCAGATGACGAAAAAATAGAACCTTTTTGTAAAAATACTCGCTGTGCTTGGAGAAGAAAGAATTCTAAGTTGCAGTCAAAGAAGACCATACCTAATGTAAAGCATAGAGGTGGAAACATCATGCTTTGGGACTGTCTTTCTAAAAAGGGACCAAAACGGCTGATCCATGTAAGGGAAAGATTGAATAGGGAAAATGTATCATCAGATTTTAAGTAAAAACCTCCCTTCCATCAGCATGGGCATTGAAGATAAAACATGGCTGGGTCTTGAGAATGATGCCAAACACACCACCTGGGTAATGAAGGAGTGGCTTGGTGAGAAGCATTTTAAGGTCCTGGAAGTCTCCAGATCTCAACCCCATAAAAAATATTTGGAAAGAGTTGAATGCCCAGCAACAGCCCCAAAACATCACTGCTCTAAATCTGCATGGAAGAATGGGCAAAAATACCAGCAACGGTGTGTAAAAACCTTACAGAAAATGTTTGACCCTTTGTTGGCAGAGGTCAAACATTTTCTGTAAGGTTTTTACACACATATATAAAATATATATTTTATATATATATAAAATATATATAAAATATATATATTTTTTCCCCTCCCTGTTTTTCCTTTGTTGAACAAAAACAGAAATTATTTGGGTTATAAACTTGCACACTGCATTAAGCAGAACATTTACAAAAAACATACTGCACAGTTGACTGTGGACGGCATTAAAATGAATTATTTGCAGACTTGTAGCCAAAGAGCTACATATAATCTGAGTAGGAGATGTCTTGTTGGGGAGGAAATAAAAGCATTTGTAAGTACTTTACCTGTAGACCAGCAGAGACTTCTGAAATCTTACAATCTAAATTGTCATCTAATGAATGGGAGGTCCTGCAAAGAAAGAAAGACAGAAAGAGAAAGAAAGAAAAAAAAAGAAAAAAGAGAAAGAAAAAAAAAAGAAAAGAAAAAAAAAAAATTTTAATGCTATTTATTGTTTTTGGAGATTTGCTATGACTAATGTAACTACCAGGAAATAAAAATATTTTTAAGATGGATGAAAAAAATCCTGAAAATGGATAGGATTGGTTTGAGAACCCATTAGTTTAAATTTTGTCACCTTTTATAAAAAAAAAATAATTGACTCCGTGACATTATCAAGGAACATTTAAACTAAGGCTCTTTTTTGTTAATTAAATGTGATGCTCATGTGCTCATTTCTTGCTTGTTTAAAGGTTTGGAAAACCAATGCACAATTAGCCATACTTTAATATTCTGGGCTTCTGATCCTGCTGGTGTCCGGGCTCTTTAAACACACACTCTGCCCGGGTATTCCTCTTTTCACAACTTGGCCCATCCTTGGTTTTCTGTGCGTGTTTGGGTTCATTAGATGCTGGCAGTTCCAGGGGTAAAGTTGTGGGTCTGACCTGTTTGGTCACAGTCTTGTCTTTCACCTTTTGCTCATCTTCAGGGTCTTTCTTACACGTCTCCTTCTCCTGGGATATGAAGGTGTAGTGGTCAAGTTCTTTGCAACTCTCATCTTTGTTTGCTGCAGCTGCACGGACACTTTCCCTTTGGCTGTGTTCTAAACCACGTTGCCTCCTTAGCTCCCTCTTCTCCTGGCTTCGGGAGGCAGGAAGTTTCCCCATTATTGGACCTCTGGACCTGCAGGTATTAGGCTGAATGGTGTTGGTTGTGTGGCTGTCTATTTGAGGGCTTTTTACATCGTCTTCTGCAGAAACACCAGAAGGTTCGGAAGGGCCAGTGCAAGTAATTGGAGGAACAGCAATGGCCGTTTTCTGACTACCATGTAATGGAAATGGAACATTAGAATTCTCATTAGTTTTATGGGGAGTTTTTATGTTCTCATTGGGCATCTCTAAAACTGCCAAACCTTTTTCATGCACTACTTGATTATCCTGAGGCTCTGCTTTTTGCTGGGGACCTGCCCCAGTCTGCTGGCATCCCTTTTCCACCAAATGCGGTGCCAAAACACTGCTTTCATTTCTTATATTTCTTTCTATGACAGCCTGATGACCGAGTTGTAGCTCTGGTCTCTCGGTCATTGTTTTCTGTTCAGAGAGGTATTTTGTCTTCTTTTCTGCCTCCCTCTCTATTCTAGCTGCCTCTTCAGCCTCTCTTTGTCTTTTTGCTTCCTCTTGTGCCCTCTGTGCAGCCTCAGCTGCCTCTCTCGCTTTCTTTTGTCTAGCTGCCTTCTCAGCCGCTTCTTGTATTTTTCGTGCAACCTCTGCTGCTTCTTGGGCTCGTCTAGCTTCTTCCTCCTCCTCTTTTCTCCGTTGAGTCTCTTCCGCCTCTCTCTTCTTTCTTTCTTCCTTTAGAGAATTGTACCTAAAAAAACAAATCAGATTAAATTGGAAAAGAGAAAATTTTTTATCCAGGTGCATAAAATATAAACATGAATTACCGTCTTCGAGCAGAATGGCCTCTGACCAGAGCCTGGATTTTGGTTACAGAGGCTCTGCGGTTCTGGTAGAAGGCTTTCTGTTTGTATCCTCTCCATGCTGCTTGAATCAAAGTTGCTGCTTTCCATCGCCTCCTGCGGCAGTCACGCCATGAGTGCTACAATCCAAATATAAACACTTACACATAAATACACAGTTTCTATTACAATATACTCTGCATTACATGAGAGACTTTACCTGAAGAACAATGGCTGCTTGTCTTAACTCTAGGAATCCCCTCCTCTGCATTTTAGCTCGGAACCAGCGCTGCAGGAAAACGATTTTGCGCATGACGTCTTTATGGAGTGTGTCCAACAGCTTTTGTCTTTCTGGCTCTTTGAGATACACCTAGAGGATTAAAAAGCAGTAGCTTGCTTAAAGTTCAGTAAAGGCAGATAATTTAGTAAATGTATTACATCTACAATGCATGACGTGTGACATACTTTACTATACATTCAGCATTTCAGTATTAAAACTGATTAATACTTCTATATTTATACATTTTATTTATACATTGCCAAGAGTTTGTTGATAACACTTTTTAATGCAATTTTATTTTATTACTTTCTCATAATTCATTATTTTATGTGAAGAGTAGATATTAAGAAAGCTGACCTTAGTTTTGCCAATCTGGTACATCTTTGGGTCCAGCTCATGTTTCTTAAGCAGAGTTCGTATTTCTTCTGGAGAAGACGCATTTTTTGGTAGCAAAACACGGAACTGCTCAATAAATTCCTGTGGCCACAGTATCATCATTACTGTTATATATTATAAAGCATATAGTTCTTTGTAAACAGAAAATATAGACACCAACAAGTTAAAATAAAACATCAAATGTTTACACAAAAAGCTCTACTCCTAATAAAAGTAAAAAATTGATTTGTCTACCTGAAAGGCATATTTGGCTCCATATCCTGACCTTCTGATGCGCACAGTCTCCAGCATGCCTGTGTAACGTAGCTGCTGCAGGATCAGTGCCTCATCAAAATACATCTCCTTCTGCTCACACAAACACACACACACACACACACACACACAAAAAGTAAAGCTTTGGTGCTGTTCTTTAACACGGTGGGCACACAGAAGGGCATATGGATATTAATGAGAATCACAGATGAAATTTGTGTTAATCTACAAATCATTTCAAATCATCAAGATTTGTAGACGTGAGCTGCTGATTTAAACCACAAAAACATTCCAGTACTACAAAAAAAACCCAAATGAGATCATCTATTTAGTGATGTTGCTATGTTTGTATTTACATATTTAACTATTTTTAACTATGCTTTATTTGCAAGTGTGTGCAAGGATGAGGGATGCCACACCTTTTCAGCATTTGAGCGTAGACAGCGGATGAAGAAGGGTTCAGCTTTTGCCAGAGTTTCTACCAGCTTACTAAGAGAAGTCTAGGGAAAAATACAATCCTTGTTATCCAGATTTTATTTCATCTTCTTTACCCGCTTATTCCCAAATCCGGGGTCACGGGGGTCGGCTGGAGCCTATCCCAGCGCACATAGGGCGGAAG
>JAOTQW010087249.1:0-11234 GCA_026260075.1 Sisor rabdophorus | reverse complement strand
CTGGGATAGGCTCCAGCAGACCCCCATGACCCAGAGTTCAGGAATAAGCAGGTATAGAGAATGAATGAATGAATGAATGAATTCCTTGTCATTTGTCCCTTAAAGAATTTATTGTAAAAGGATACAAATATCAGTTAGAAAATTGTGTTCTTTGTGTGATTTTGTGAATGTTCTACTACATTTTATATTTAATGCTAACATGTTTACAAAGTATATTTTTTATTAACCTCTGTATATTTCTACAGAGCCCTAGAAGGCACAAGACGCTTCTTTTTGCTCAGTGATTCTCTTTGCTGAAATATTTCTTCAGGTGTCAAGGTAGCAGGGAATTATGAAAAGAACGTCCGCAGATATTTCCTCATTTATATATTCTGACAGCTGTTGGTGGATTTTGCAATGCAATTATTTCTATTACTGATAAACAAGTTGAGGTCATAGAAGCTGGATATATGCAGCAGGATATATATATTGTGTGTGTGTGTTTACCTGCACAGCACTTTACCCGCCATCTGATATTTACATCTCTATGACTTATTTCATACTGCGTACACACATCCTTTATTATGATTAAGGTCCCATACGTATCCCACTGATTTTACGGTTATCAGCGTATATTTGTGTTAAAAAGAAATGCAACAAAGAAGATGTTTGTTTTAACAAATTAAATACAAAATAAAATAAATTAAGAGCGGTGCAGTGGCGTAGTTGTTAGCACAGTCGCCTCACAACAAAAATGTATAACAAGAATAAATATTTAAATATTCAATTAAATAAATATTCTGTTCTGTATTGTTGTACTTTTTCTCGGACTGACAGACGGCACCCACAGTTTTGTTCAATGAAGCGAGGACTTTGGTGAAAGCACTAGGTTGTCAGGTGCGACTGTGTGGAAATAGCAAATGGGAGGGGCACTTAGTATGATTTAGCTTAGGGCCCCAGGAAGGTCAGGATCGGTTCTGTTTGAATTACATTTCCTCATAAGCCATGAAAGTATTTTATAATTCATGTTTTTTTCCATTATAGTGCTAATATAAATTCTAATAGTTTCACTTAAATCTCTATGCTGAAGGCTCCTTGTGTGTGTGAGAGAGAGAAAGAGAGAGTAAAAAAGTAATTTTAATCGTGTCTGCTATTGAACACAGTATTCGGATAGAGGAGTGTGGTTTAATATCAACTGCACGAAGAACAAAAAGGTCTAAAAGTGTTATCACATAATCTACGCTATAACATTCCTCTGAGATGGTCAGTAATCCTTCTAATGAATGGATCTCGTTAATGAGTCCCTCTGTAACCAGCATGGACAATAAACCGAGGCAGCATCAGGGATCTCAGACCCCTAGAATTAGGCCATTAGGAAAGGTATTATTCATCATTTTTGGCTTTATTTTTAAAACGAAACATTTTGTACATTTAGGAAATGTTTGCACAGCAACATTGGAGTTCTGTGGATGGGCTTAGAAAGCAATTTTTCATTTGAATGGAAACACATTCAAGCATGTTTCTTGTTTGCGGCATATATGTCAAATCAGATACAATTTACTTTAATAATATTTTATGAAATGACTCATTCTTATATTCGCTTTCTCAAATACATATATAAATTTTGTCATTTGTTTTTATCTGTCTTTCATTTTTAGTCTTATCGGTCTTATATTGTAATTATTTATTTACCCTTTCTCACTTCGTCTTATGATTTAGGTTTTTTTGGGTAAAGTCACTTACACCTTTCTTTCTTTCTTTCTTTCTTTCTTTCCACTCACTCTTACTATCTCTTTCTCTTACACTCTCTTTTTCACTCTTTTTCTTTCTCTCTCTTGCTCTCTCTCTCTCTCCCTCTCTCATTTATCCCTTCTCTTTCACACACTCTCTCTTTTTCTTACTCTTGCTATCTCTCTCATACACACGCACACTCTCTTTTTCTCTTTCTTCTCCACCTCTCTCACTTTCTATTTGTATTATTACATTTACAGTAAGCTCCACCCAAATTCAAGGAACATTTTCACTCTAAAATGAATCAGTACTCAAAATATTTTCTGCTTAATAGTTTGTTCGTTTAGAAAATAAATCAATGTAGAAACACTGGATTATATAACAAACTCTATCCTTGAGCTCATTTTCATTCACATTTTTTGAAAAAGTTGTGCTGTTTGTCAGACATCTGTCAGCACATTTAGTTTTGTTCATTATAAAGAACGTTTAAGGCGCATAAAACATGCAGTTTATAATGTTTACAACCACACACACGGGCAATTTAGAATGACCAATCAACCTAATGCACATGTTTTTGGACTTTGGGGAGGAACCTGAAGCCCCCCTCCCCACGCAGGCACAGGGAGATAATGCAAACTCAGCACAGAAAGACCTTGTGCCCAGGATTCGAACCCAGGACCTTCTTGTCGTGAGACAACCGTGCTAACCACTACGCCACCGCGCCACCCTGCCTTTAATATGAGATGAGAAGAGACAATGTGAACTTGCCGTGGATGTAGATGTAAAGGTTGTAGACAGTTGTACTTTTAAACCACAGAAACGTCTGTCATTAAATTCCGGTCGAATGGTGGGGTTAAAAGTATGAATAAGCTGATTGCAGAAGGGTTACAAATGAGCCCAAATTACATCATTACAAATGAGCTTTAAGTAGCTAATCCATCAAAGCTGGCAGGTCAACCAAGCCTCTCTGCATCTTTAACCAGCCAATCATTTGCACTGATTGGGGCATTGTCATGCTGGGTCTCTTAGTTGCTGTGAAGGAATGATGTAATGTTATATATGTCTGTGTTTAAACATGACACATTTGTGGCGACGGTTTGAGGAAGAAAAAATATGAGTGTCCACAAATATTTGGACATACTGTGTATACTACTTTGTCCAAACACTAGGAAAACTTCAAAATATGTTGTGTAAGGTAAAAAGTGGGTATGTTGTTTCCAAGGATGAGTGAGAGCTTTGTGGTTAAAGGGCTAGATGGTGGAATGAACAGCAAAGTCTCTGACAAACAGCAAGGTCTCTGGATGTCTTTAAGACACAGAAACCACCTCTTTTTTTTACCTAGCACTTGACATTTACCAAAAAAAATTTTTTAACAGTTTTTTGGGTTGTTATGCTTTGATTTGTGATCTAATGTACCATTATGAAGCTATTCAATGATGTGACTCAAAGCACTTTTGTAGAGACATCACTCTGAATAAGAGCATCTGCAAAATGCTGCAAATGTAAACATAAGATGTTGGATTCGTGGGCCTAGCACAATCAGTCTGTCACCCTTGGGACCCAAAGCACTAAACCTTTTTCACTGTTTCTTTAAGGATTGATGTAAGTCGCTATGAATAAAAGGGTCTAAATATTTATGATAAAACAACTGTAACTGGCCCAGACCAGTAGCTTACTGGATAGCACTGTTGCTTCAGGGGTCTTTCTGTGTGGGGTTTGCATATTTTACCTGTGCTTGTGTAGCTTTACTCTGTGTACTCTGGTTTCCTCCCACAGTCCGAAAAAATTGATGATTGACATGAATAATGATTCTAAATTGCCCAAAGGAGTGAATGTGAGTGTGTGTGTGTATGTGTGTGTGTGTATGTGGCCTTTTGATGGACCAGTGACCTGCCTAGGAAGTACCCCTCATGACTTTTACCCTTTCAGAGACAGCTGAGCTCAAGCAGACCACCATGCAGACCACCATGACCCGGAATTAGGGAATAAGTGGGTATTAAACCTTGTTGGTTATTTTAATAGGTAAAAGCGTGACATTTAGGAGTACTTTAAAAGAGATTCTGGTTCTTTTCAAATCTTCTCCTCAATTGTCTGACTCACCACTGCGGCCCAGACACAGCCACTTTCTCTCACACCTGCCTGATGCACTTATCCTCTCATTTTCTTTTCCTCTACCGTCTCATCAGACTCCAATTGCGTGATAATGTTTTCTCTCTTGCTTCATCCGCCTGTCTTACACACTTTTCATCACACTGCATACAGTCATGTTCTTCTCTGTTCCGTTTTTTTTTCCTTGCTCTTGCAACTTTTTTAGGAAAAGCATTTATCTGAGGTTCACACATTTAATAAATTTAACCAAGTCTGTATGCACACAATCTGCTTTGCCAACACACAAACACTGTCCAGATTTACACGCAGCAGGGTGGATAATGGTGGCCTGTTTGAAATCAAGCTGTGCGAAGCTGTGATTGTGGAGAGACAAGAGGAGGTCACAGATTTCCATCATGAGAAGCAAAAGAAAGGTTAGTGAAACAGAGAAGAGATAGACTAAATGAGCCTGTAGTGGTACGTACAATAAAATAAAATTAAAGTCAAGTCGAAATGATCAAGGCTGACATGAAAAGATAGATATGTATGAAAAGAGAGGCGAGAGGTGGCTTTGAAGTAATGCAGTAAGTGTCCACCCTCATAAAACATGATTGGTTCACCACCACTTCTCTTTTCTCCTTTACGCACTGGGATAAATGATCCTTTGCTCTCAGTAAAACTGGGCCACAGGAGTGGGTAGACAACTGAAAATCAGAGGTCTAGGATCTCCCATAGCATAGGAGTTGGGGGTGAGGGTTTTAGTCAGAGATGAAGAATATGAGTATGAGTGAGGTTGTGTGAGTAAGTGTGTGTGTTTGTGTTAAGGAGGGAAGATGAACCCCAGCAGTCTTAGTTAAGGGTGTGTATGAGACCGCATTTTCATTCCAAATTAGGCAAGCATGTGTGTGTGTTTGTAGTGAAGCAACAACTAACCAAACACATACACACACACACACACACAAACTTAGCCTAAAATGCCTGTCATATCCACAGCGACCTTCCCAGGGGGCAGACGCCTTATAGTGCAATCTTTAAGATAGCAAAGCAAACTCAGATCAAACTAATCAAGAATTTCTCCAATGCAAACACACACTGTAATCATTAGTTTCATTAACCCTGTCAGCTTAGTAAATTAAACCTGCTGAGAGAACCTGCCTGGATTGAAGAGCTTGTTTACACATTTGTAAACAGATTTAGGGAGAAAAAGCAGCGCAGAAATTTTCTGTGTATTAGTGAGTGTAAAACAAGTGTGGAGTAATAAGGTAAAGATATTAGTTGTATTTCGCCATATTAGGCTACAGTTGTTTATCTAGCAATAATCAGAGTGCCATCTATTGGTTGAATAATGATATTGAAGGTTTATGAAGCGAACCACCACCGAGAAAAGTGGAGGTAGATCATCTGTCCAGGTTAAGCAAGTTTTATTTTTTAACTGATCGTGAATTATTAATTTGTCAAGCTTAAAAAAAAATCTTTTTTTTAAACTTTTGTTAAAAAAATAAACCAACACTCGATTAAATGTTTTGTCTTCGAATTTCAGGATAGAGCACGCGTCAAGTTGAGGCATTACATTGAAGCGGTACAGGGACACCCCACATTACATCGATGTGTTTTTTTGTACATTCATAAGAAAACCACATCACCACTGAAAAGGCTTTTGAAAAGGCATCACCACTGAAAAGGCTAAATTTCAAAGTGGGACTGTGTGGATTTGGTATATGTGAGTATAAATGATCAAGCACTAATGTTGAATGAGAAGGTTGGGGATGCAGTGAGTGTAACAGTTCATCATAAAAGCATCTAAGGGGCCATTTAGTTCTTTCACTTCTATTATAAGACTTCATGCCCTCAAGAGCTTGGTGGTTTTGTGTATCAGGGCCTTTTCATGCTGAAGCAGTGTTTGGGGGTCTTACTTTCAGTGAAATGAAATTCTCAAAAAGAAGACATTCGAGACAACTTCCAACTGTGTTTGGGAGAGACAAAATTATGTAAGTGTGATCAACCTGTGTAAGGAACATATGAAATGTTTTCAAGCTTCCAAACAGCTTGTCAACTTTCCAAACAGAACTATCTAGAAGCTGGTGTTTGAATTCAAGTGATAGAGAGATTAGTGGGGAGTTACACTTTTAAAGTGTCTAACAGCTTGTCAGTGTCTAACAGCACAAAAGGCCACTGAAATAGAGCAGGCAACGTTGCTTCTCACCTTCGAGTGTCTACTGAACTACAACGCCAGATTACACCTCAGCTGTGGCCTTGGTACTGTGTTATTGAGCAACAAAATGTATAGTCCCTTCCTCAAGTTCCTTTTGTCAACAAGTGGTGGAATCCTTTATAAAAATGTAATACAATTTTTTTTGGTTCACCCTTCACTCACTGATGAATGATTGTTGATGTATGATTATATATGATGTGCACAAGAACAGTTTTCTCTCCCCAGGCAAGCTACCTCAGTTAAAAGTTCTTTCACTGTGTAATAAATATGCATTAACCTGATATTTATTTCTCATGTTACATTTCTATTCTTATTTATCATCCTATTTCATTTCTTTTCGTGTTGTTGTTGTCGTCACCCTGTACTGAAAGCTGTGACACCAAAACAAATTCCTTATATGTGCAAATATACTTGGCAATAAAGCTCTTTCTGAACCTGATTTTGATTGATCTTCAATCATTGAAATTGTAGAAATAAATTTATTGAAAAAAAGTAGTGCCAGGTCAGGCATGACCATAAGGCCACTTCCAAAGAAAGGAGCTGGCTTGTACTAGAAATTTATTCTTCCCTCTAACAACCTACAAACAAATACATGTGCTTATAAAGAGCAGGTTTGATTTCTGTTGTTGTTGTTGTCTTCAAGGGTCCACCTAGGTTCTGACTGTACCTTTGATTTTCACAAAACAATGTACACTTCGCATCCCCGCTCACACTGAGCCACCGGTGCAGACAGAGAGCAGGTGGTATGAGTCATGCCTTCAGGTCAAATCCAGAACAAGAAATGGATGAAAGGAGGTGGAACTGTCAGGGTTGGTCTGTTTCTACAAAACAGCCTGGCATTGTGTAAGCCTTCATGGAAACGTTTTTTCCTCTTGTCGCTCAGGTTTTTGATTCAAACCTGGCCTAGATCCTTTTTTTCTCTTAGGTGACTGTTTATTATATTTTCTAATCATAAGGTCTATTTTTATTTTATATTGAGAGTGAGTTATCAGGTGAATGCATATGCTTGTGGTAATAAATATTAGGGCTGGTTTACTGCCTGTGTTTTTTTTCTGGTAGATCAGCTATCTGATTGTGAAAAGACCAGATGTAAATGCCACCAGTAACAGATTTAAGACATGAATTCAAATCCGATTGCTTAAAACACTTTATAAGTTAGTCTGGGACACATTTTAAAACTGGACTAAGTCCAAATATATCCGTCTTTTCCAACCACATACGTCAACGCCCGTCTTCCTCAGTCTTGTTCCGAAGAAAACACCAGCCCTATATTTTCTTAAAGTTTAATACTGCTCTCAGTGAAAATACTGCATACTGTAATAATCGCTGCCTTTTAATGTGTTAGCGCTGCTGCAAATGTTTACGTTTTCATTGGACTTGCATTTTTATTTCATGCAGGTATAAAAGATCAGAGTCATATCAAGGAGACACATTTTTTGTGGCCAAGTGTAAATGGAACCATTTCTTCAAACCAGACGATACAATCAGAAAAAGACCCACAAATTGACAAGGCGTGAAAGGGTTTACAGAGTTTGATATCCAAATGAAATGAATAAAAACCTGCATGGTAAAGTTATATACTAAGTAGCTATGTCTAAATGATGCATTGTACATGGATGTCAGACGGCCAGATACTTGGTTTACAACCTTCTGAACCGGACATTGATGTATTCATTGGTAGAGCCCTTTAAAGCACTGTGTATGTCGCTCTGGATAAGAGCATCTGCTGAATGCTATAAATATAAATGGAACTGATCGAAACTGTCATTGTCTGGCTAGTTAGCCATCTTGCCTGCATTCACTTTGGCAATGCTATGTGATGCTTTGCCAGGATATTTATATTCTTCAGTTCTTCTGGTGTAAGTAGTCTTCAGAAATGGAAATTGAGCTCAGTCAGGCTAACTTCAAGTTTGAGTTGCTTTATCATGCTTCAGGCCATTTTTACCTCTATATTGTAAAGCAGCTAAAGCTTCTGCCTGTAAATAAACTGATAATATCTTTATACACTAATAAATATATAAAGCCCGCAGTAATAGCTTGTTCAAATAGCAGCAATCAATGATCATGCAGAGGTGGTATTTTTTGTAAACATTTGTGAAAACACAATTTACCTTTTTGGTAAACACTATGTGAATTTTTTCTTGAAAGTGACCTCTAAGACACACACATGTATCTCTAGAAGAACAGTTGTGACAGGGTTTCCATCCTTTACTGCAGATGTTTTCTCCATTTATCTTGATCTGTTAGTGCTTCTCAGGCTGATTAGTGAGTCTTTTCTTTTTAAGAAGTGGATTTGGTGACAATGAATGTTTTTCTTATCCTATTGATGCGCTTATTTAGATGTTTTCCATCTCATGTAGCTTCGATGGCAGAGACAGCTCTTTTGAATTTTATGTTGAGAATTAACAGCACAGGTTGGGGGGGCAATTTTGCAAATATCTTTGATTGTCCTGAAGGATGGACATATAAAAATAGGTGTTATTAAATACTACAGCGTTGAACTGATTATGAAACAAATACATTCAGAATAACTTCTATTCATTATTCAATTTTAAATCCTGCATACAAAGGTACAATCTCCCTAAGCTGAATATTTAATACCCAAGTGATACCTATATTATTATAGTGTCAAATACTGATTAATACATGCAGTTCAATGAAATAGCTGAGCATTATACATTTACTCTGAGGAATTAATTACTTGCTTGCTCATTATTTTCTTTTTTAGGTTACATCCTCCTCAAAACCCCAGATGGGATCTCAAAGTTGGGTTTGTGCTTCACCTGAGACTAACACAGAGTTAATCCTGTCTGCCTTAGTGACAGATTAGACCTCAGTTTCTTCCCTCTGAGCCACCAGTACTTTCAGAGAAAATGAGCTTATTTACACACAATAATGTGTACTTAGAAAGACAATTCTTTACTTTAATGTTACAATCTTCCCCTGAGCTCGAGCCCGTAACTGTGATTGTCACACCGATATTTACTTTTATTCGGCTACTGAGTCATCCCGGCAGACAAAATGCCGTACGGTTAGAGCTTCTGTCACTAGAGCTTAAAGTGATTTGTCTATAACTATTTACGGCGTAACTACTGTATTGTACTTCTAAATTGTTTTTAAATTAAACTCCCCTCAGGTTTTTTTAGGCAGCTCCTGGATGCCCAGGCCCTTCTACTTTTTCATATAAATAACCTATCTTAAGCTTCTCACTTTTACCTTCAGACTTTCTTCCACTTCTGTGAAGCACTGACCTACATTTAAAAGCTAAATTCTAATATTTGTTCCATAAAAATTGTATTTAATTTATTTATATTCATTTTTTCTCTTTTCTTCTCTTCAAGTGGTACCACTGACTTTCAGCTACTTTCAGAGTCCCAGATACCAAACGCATGGCCCACCACTGACTCCCAGGTTACATTTATTGCAGAACTGATGCAAGACAATGTGTGGGTGTAGGATTCATTTGTGTTTGGTATTAAGTTGATGAATCGTTAATATAATATAATACTTAAACTACATAAAAACCTTATCATTTACTAAATTCTATGTGTAGGATTTCTGGACTTCTCACTAGTCTGCCACTTCAGCTTAAAGGGACACAATAATTTCTTAACAAACAATTATGGTGTTAGGAAATAAAAAACTGACAAATCTTTAATAAAAGATGAGATTTTAATAAATCCTTTTTTGTTATAAATACATGATTATATTAAACAATTTTTAAATATTTTATAAGCACCTTCAGTTTCCAAATCAGCTTTCAAACATATAAACACTTTGCACTTAAGACTTATGAAAATGAGCTTAAATCTTCACCACCACATCTTCATTTCTCAAATTCTTTTTCCGAAGTGCATTAATCGGAATTTAAGTGGCATAAATCTGCCTCTCTTCGGGGCACGAAACAGGGCACATTGTCAGGGTGTGCAATAAGACCTGGTCACACTGCCTAAATCACAATCAACTAAATCACATTCATATCAAGTGAATGTGAGGGTGTGTGGTTGTTCGTCTACGTGTTGCCCTCCGCTGGACTTGCGAACTGTCCAGGGTGTACCCCAGCAGCCTATCCTTAAGCCAGGGTATAAGCAGGTTAGAAGATGAATTAACATTTAAACCAACTCAGTATAATGTGTCGAGTCCAATTCTTTTTGTTTCCAAAGCAAACGCATTAAGTCACTTTAATCTTTAATCATGTCAATTTAATCTTAGATTTAACTTTTGTGGTGACCTGTTAAATAGCGGGTCACTGAAGGGGCAGTAGATTGCATAGGACAGCAAAAACTACTTATTAACAGTAGGAAGGCATAAGATTGGACTTTCATTGCTAATAAATTATGCATAGTACATAGATGTCAGACGGCTGGAACTGATTGAAACTGTCAGTCACTGGCTAGTTAGCCATATTGCTGGCAAGGTTTGGTGTTCATGTAGGATTTAATTTCTTCATTCATTCATCTTCAATAAAGGGTTTTATTATGTTAAAGCCTAATATATTAATAACAATTATTAATAACAGTAATTAATAACATTACAATTAAGTTGTACCATTTTATCCAGAACTGTTTTTCCCAAAAGATTTGGGTCAAACACAAGACGACTTAAAGTGCATAAGTTTAGTGTAACTAGTGAAGATAAGGTGTGAACGCAGGTCATTAGAGGGCTTGCAAAATCGTTACTGTAGCTCGTTATAGGAGCTGTTTAAAGTTCTTAGGAACTGCTTTTGGCTTTGGCTAATCGTTTGTTACAAAGATACATATACTAGGCGATAAGCATCTATAGGAACCTTATTTGGTCTACAGTCTGTGTATTGAAATGTAGCTGTGGGTCTGTGTCAGCTGATAAACAATGATTAAGCAGTTTCCACCGCTGACTCATATGATGTGTGTGTTTGTGGACAGAAGCTGGTGTTGGTTTCCGTTTAGTAAAGGGTTTGTGTTATAGAAGCATTCTCTCCAGTGCTATATTGTGGCTACTGGCGAAGCTTTGATGACTAGCTGTCTGTCTATAAGAGTAGTGTACTGCTGCAAGCGTCAAGATGTTACAATAGTGTTAATATACTGTACATGGATCAGAAATTATTTTTAGATATTTTAACAGTCACAGGAATGTTTTTTCAATATATATTTTTCTGAATAATATTTTTGGTTTGTTAATTTACTTTTTTTCACCTCCAATGTTCTTTTTTTCTAGGAGATTGCTGTAAAAGAATATTAAAATTATT
>JAOTQW010087242.1:0-11235 GCA_026260075.1 Sisor rabdophorus | reverse complement strand
CCTGCCTCTCGCCCTATGTGCGCTGGGATAGGCTCCAGCAGACCCCCGGATTCGTAAATAAGTGGGTAAAGAAGATGAATGAATAAAGGAATTCATTTAAAGGATTTAGCTCAATGTTAACATGCATCAGCACTGGTCTGAATGTGGTCAAAAAACTTTTTTCTGGGCTGAGTCAAGCTAGTTATCTTCTGGGTTTGCAAATCTCTCCTCATGTTGACCAACTCTTCTGAGAAAATTTGCCTTAAAAACTGATTTTTAAGTATGTCTGTAACCAGATTAATTTCTCCTCTTCCATTGTGGACAGAAAACTATATTACAGTGTCATGCTGATCTAACAATAAGAGGATGGAAAAATGCTTACCTCATTGTAAGCCAGCTAGCGGGCCTTGGCAGTAGGTTTACCGATCCAATTGGTTAAAGAACAGTGTTTAATAATATTAACCATTTAGCAATCTGCTAATATATTTATATATGGGCACTACTGATTCTAAAGGCAGATTAGATTAGATTCAATCAGATTCAATGAGATTTGCAGCAAGAGAAACACTACAAAAATGAAAAGAATAAATTGTTGGGAAAAAATTTATACAATTTAATGGAACAAATATTAGATTCTAACAGTGTTTAGGCAGCAGAGAAATAATAGGTGGGCCTGTATTTGTTGTATTTTAAATTATTTTTATTTGTTTTTAATTTTTTTATAAAATACTGTAATATTATCATATATAAATCACAACAGTTGGGTCATGATACATAATATTATAATATTACATTATCATGACCCAACTGTGTTTTATCGTCAGGCCCTTGGCACTACATAGCCCTACTATAAAAAAGGAAGAATTAGATTGTGGTAACCAAAGCGCTGCGGTAGCATAGCTGTATTATTAGAAAACACTCAATCCTTATTTTAAAGAGAAACTCCCGGAAACAAGCTGGGGCTACCGGGTTCTAACAAAGCCTACAGGAATTTTCCACCCATTTGTGTGCTAAACTGGTGGGAGTCACACTCCAGCAGTGTGTTTTTCTTTCTGTTGTGTTTTAGCTCTGAGCTGTGAGTCACACTGCTGATGCGGCTGAGTTTACATATAATAAGGAGTGAAAAATAATAAACAAAAAGTATGAGGTGCCTTGGTTACTTAAATAATGTTTAAGAACATTGATGGACAGAATGCTCGATCTAAGTGCATGGTGATGCTGATGATAAGGATACACTGTATGGCCAAAAGTATTCGCTCACCTGCCTTGACTCACATACCAACTTAAGTGACATTTCATTCATAATCAATATTCAATATGACGTCGGTCCACCCTCTGCAGCTATAACAACTTTAACTCTTTTGGGAAGGCTGTCCACAAGATATAGGAGTGTGTTTTAGGGAATTTCTGACATTTAAGGTCAAGCGCATTTGTGAGGTCACACACTTATGTTGAATGAGAAGGCTTGGCTCTCACTTCTCTAATGAATCCCAAGGGTGTTCTATTGGGCTAAGTTCAGTTTATACACACCAGACTCTGTCATCCTTGTCTTCATGGACCTTGCTTTGTGTACTGGTGCAAAGTCATGTTGGAAGTTGAGAGCATGGAAATGTCCAAAATATCTTGGTATGCTGATGCATTTAAAGTTCCCATCACTGGAACTAAGGGGGCAAACCCAGCTCCTGAAAAACAACCACACACCATAATCCAGACTCTATCAAACCTTAAAAGTACCGTCCTCCTGGCAACAGCCAAACCCAGAGAACAAGTCTCCACTGCACTAGAGTCCAGTGGCAGCTTGCTTTACACCCAACGCTTTGTGTTGCACTTGGTGACATATGGCTTGGATGCAGCTGCTCGATCATGGAAACCCATTCCATAAAGCTTTCTCCGTACTTGTTGAGCTAATATGAAGGCCACATGAATTTTGGCGTTGAAATAAACGTTGGCGATCTTTTCGCACGATGCGTGCTTTAGCATCCACTGACCCTGCAGTGTCAGTTTAAGTGGCCCACCACTTCGTGGCTGAGTCGCTGTTGTTCCCAAACACTTCCACTTTCTTATAATACATCTGACAGTTGACTGTGGAATATTTAGGAGCGAGAATATTTTATGACTGGATTTGTTATACAGGTGGCATTCATCACAGTTCCATGGTATCTTGGAATTCACCGAGCTCCTGAGAACGACCAACTCTATAACAAATGTTTGTCAAAACAGTCTGCATGGCTAGGCACTTGATTTTATACACTTGTGGCCATGAAAGTGATTGGGACACCTAATTCCGAATTATTTGGATGGGTAAGTGAATACTTTTGGCAAAATAGTGTAAATAGATAAGAGAGTTCCTGTTTTTAAGATGCCACATCAACATAACAACACTGTCTAAGATGTAAAATATTCTTTAAAAATCATAATAAAAGCCTACCATGTTATTTACTACTCTGTTCATTTTATATTTGTAAATTGCTTTTTTCTTTGTGCAGCTACTGGAAAAAGAATTTTCTTATTTTATTTTGTCTCCTAGCTCCAAAGGGGCATGGTCAAACCGACATAAGAAATGTCACAGCATGTATCAGATTTCTATTCATTTACCAGTGTAGAAGCGGATCATGCAGCTGAGGTCAGAGTTTGCTGCTTCCTGCTGGATACGTACAGGATCACTGTAGCCCATAGTAGTCAGATAATCATACACCATCTGGAGAGGGCATTCGGATGGGTCCAACCTCCTGATGACCGAGGAGGAAAGAAATAATTACAACAAACATTATTTTCTCATTTATTAAGGCATGTGTGGTGGCTAACAATGAGCCCCATTAAACTACATGGGTGGAGCATACAGGGCTGTCAACTTATGGATATCTAAAATCTTGTAAATAAACCAGAAAGTGGTTAAGGTTGCAAAATCTGTATGAGGTCAAGTGTTAAAGTCTGTCTAAGAGCTGACCCTCACTTTTTAAAATCTGACAGATGTTGACAAAAGATGTGTGCGAAAGTGTGTATAGAGTAGATGCTGATGTGTGTTCACAGGCTAATCTCAAAGATTGTCCTAAGGGCAGCTGTATGATTAGAACAGATCTTGAAGTATATTGGAGCTGATATTTAGGTATTTGAAGAGCAGATGTTGGAGTGTGTCTTGATCGGATGTTAAATTATGTCACATGCAGATGTTGAAGAGAGTATTAGACAGATTTTTTAAGTATGTCTGTGGGCAGATGCTAAACTCTGTCTAGAACAGATGTTAAAGTATGTCAAGAACAGTTGAAGTATGTTTATTTAAAACAGATGCTGCAATATGTCTATTGCAGATGTTGAAATATGTTTAGAGCAGATGTCAAAATGTGTCTAGAACAGATGTTGAAGTATTTCTGAGCAGATGTTGAAGTTCCTTTAAGGCTGATGTTAAAACTGTCTGTGAATAGATGTTTAAGTGTGTCTAAAACAGATGCTAACATACACTAGATTGCTAAAAGTATTCAGGTGTTTTCATCACTTCCATAGCCACAGGTGTAAAAAATCAAGCACCTAGGCATGCAGACTATTTTTACAAATGTGTTGCTCTCAGGAGCTCAGTGAATTCAAGCGTGGAATTATGAAAGAATGCCACCTGTGCAACAAATCCAGTCATAAAATGTTCTTGTTCTGCAATTACTTGTATTATAAGAACATTAAAAAAAACAGCAACTTAGACGCAAAGTGATAGGCCATGTAAACTGATCAAGCGGGGCAGGGGGTGCTAATGCGCATGGTGCAATGAAGTCGCCAACCCGAGTCAATTGCTACAGACCTCCAAACTTCAGATTAGCTCAAGAACAGTGCCCAGAGGGCTTCATAGAATAGGTTCCCATGGCCGAGCAGCTGTGTCCAAGCCATACATTACCAAGTGCAATGCAAAGTTTTGGATGCAGTGGTCATCACTGGACTCTAGAGTACTGGACTCAAATCGCACTTCTTAATCTGGAAATCTGATGGACGATTTTGGGTTTGGCGGTTGCCAGGAGAACAATAATTGTCTGACTGCATTGTACCAAGTGTAAAGATTGGTGGAGGGGGATTATAGTATGTGGGTTGTTTTTTAGCAGCTGGCCCCTTCCTCTTCCAACATGGCTGTGCACCAGTGCATAAAGGTAAATAAGGACATGAATGCTGGTGTGGATGAACTTGACTGGCCTGCATGTGACCTGACCTCAACCCGACAGAACACTTTTGGAATGAATTGAAGCTAAAACTAACAGCCAGGCCTTCTTGTCCAACATCAGTGTGTGACCTCACAAATGCACTCCTAAACCTTGTAGATAGCATTCGCAGAGGAATTGATGCGAGGGATGGACCGCTGTCATAGTGAATTATGATTGGGATGTCACTTAAGTTGGGTGTTGCGGAGGTTAGCACTCGCCTCACAGCAAGAAGATCACAGGTTCGACTCCCGGCCATGAGTTTGCATGTTCTCCTTGCGCTTGTGTGGGTTTCCTCTGGGTATGCCGTTTTTTTTCCCACAGTCCAAAAACATGTACATTAGGTTGTTAAGTGATTTTAAATTGCCCATAGGAGTGAATGTGAGTGTGTGTGGTTGTTTGTCTATGTGTGGCCCTGCAATGAACTGGTGACCTGTCTAGGGTGTACCCCTGCCTTTTACTTTCTGTGTGCTGGGATAGGCTCCAGCAGACCCCTATGACCCAGAGTTAGGGAATAAGACAGAAAATCAAGGGTATAGAAGATGAATGAATGAATATCACTCAATTTTGTTCATATGTGAGTCAAATCAGGTGAGCAAATACTTTTGGCTATATAGTGTATGTCTAGGGCAGACTTTAAAGCAATTTTCAGAGTAGATGTAAGTTTGTATTAGGGCAAATGGTAAAGTGTATCTGGAGCATATGCTGAAGCATGTCTGTGGGTAGATGTTGACGTAAGTCTAGGGCAGATGTTAAAGTGTGCGTTAAGCAGGTGTTGAAGTATGTTTAGAGCAGATGTTGAAGGTTGTTTAAGGGCAAATAATAAGTTAAATTAGAGCAGATGTTGAAAGATGTTAAAATATATCTAGAGCAGATGTTGAAGCTTACAGGTGTTTAAGTGTGTTTAAAACAGATGTTAAAAGATTTATTGTGGGCAGTATGTCTAAATCAGATGTTAAATTTGATAAATGCAGATGTTAAGGTTTGATTAAGGCAGATGTTAAAGTATGTTTAAAGCAGATGTTGAAGTAAGTCTAGGGCAGATGCTAAAGAATGTTTAGAGCAGATGTTAGAGCACATCTAGGGCAGATGTTGAAGTATCCGTAAAGTGAAAGTAGACAGTAAAGTGTTCTTTAGGGCAGATGTTAAAGACTGTCTGTCGACAAATGTTGCACTAAGTCTAGAGCAGATGTTTGTTTTTAGGACAGTGTGCAAACTAAACAGACCCCTTGCATAGGCTAACCCAATGTTTGTTCAGATGTTAGTAAATTACTAAATATGAACAATTGTGAAAAACTACTATCGCAACTAATATTAGTGATGATGAGATATGACTTCTAGAAGGCGTATCCTAATCTACATAACCATGCATATTCATGAACCTGCAGTATTCTACATGCGCACTGAGATGCTCTTGAGTCACTTTTCAATGTGTTTTTTAAGCATGTATATTTGTTTTTGCTTTAGCATGAAAAGTCATATGTCACAGACATATGTCACTGATGTATCAGGTCTCTCTGGTTAACCCCTGCCTGGGGCAACATCTTGGAAACTACTTTATGTATGATTCCAGTAAACATAAGGAGGGAAATCTTGGGTGTGTCTGTGTTTGTGTCTGTCTGGCTGGCTGGCTGACACATTATTCTGGAACATAACATTCCCAAGGATGCACAAACTTATACACACTTAAAACTGCACTACAGATCTGCACACACACAAGCACAAACAAAAATACATACAACTGACGTCATGGAAGGTGTTAATTTGCTCTATTTATGTTTCCTTGCTTTAAATAGTGGCTGTTCATGTGCGTGTATGGGTGTGTGTTATAAGCTTAATATAACATTAGTGACTTGCTTTGAAATAAAGTTCAGTGGCTAGCATTGTTGTTAACTTATAAAAATGTTAATATACGATATGTTAAAAATCCAAGAAGCGATTGGCGGTTCTAAGCACAGAGGGTTGTGATTATGCAAGTTCTTCATACATTAAAAAATAAAGCTCCACCCACTGACATTATCAGGTTATCATTTTTTTAGGATGTGATACGTACTAACATGCCAAGGCTTATAATGTTTATTTCTGTGTGTGTTTTTAGGTGTGTGTCTGTGTGTTACCTAATCAGATCTCCATGTAGCTGCAGGTAAAGGCTCTGGCCATGATGCTGGGCACACAATTTCTCCACCGTGGTGCTGGTAGAGCAGAGCACAAGTCTGAGGTCTGGCTGAGTCGTGGATGAGGTTTGGGGTCCCGGGGTCAGAATCTCGGTGGCCCCGTACAGACACACATACCCACGCTGGGCGTCGCCCTTCAGCCAGTCTCTCTCACGAGACCCGAAGCGAGTCTTCCTGGTCATGCAGGGCCGACTACCATTCCGTTTCATGTTACGCTGAGACACAAATGAAAAATGAGGGTGAGACAAAGAGAGAGAGAGAGAGAGAGCAAGAAAAGGAAAGAGGGAGAGAAAATGAGAGCGAGAGACAGAGAGAGAGAGAGAGAGAGAGAAAAACAGAAGAAAGAGATAAATACAGGGGAGATAAAGCGAGAGCGGGAGTAGGAGAGAGAGAACCTGTCTAACTACGCCATGCTTAAAAAAACCTGACAGCTCCTTATCACCTCAGATGCCTAAACAACTTTTCCTTGTCATCACAGTCTGGTTGGGTATCCCAGCAGGACAGACCAGCTCTCCAGACCAGTGTGGTGCAATCAGCTGACTACAGCAAACCGTGCTTGATCAAGATTAGAAAATTGATGAACCTCAGCCACTCCAATAAACAATGTTTCTGTTTCTTGAACACCTATGATGTCTGGACTTTCATTTCAATCACTACTTCTTTAAATTTCTCATTGCACATTGCATCAGTACATTACATTGGGCACACTTCCCACTTTCCCCAACACATTTATTTATTTATATATCTAATATTTCTGCACTGTAATTCTGTTTAGCTTTCCTGACCTTTATTTCTTAAGTGCTGTTAAAATCATTTCACCACATTTCTGTAAGAGTTCAGCACACGTTTTTGTTGGTATCCATTTCATTCATTCATTCATTCATTCATCTTCCATACCTCTACCAGCACACATAGGGCAAAAGGCAGGGGTACACCCTGGACTGGACTTTTTGGACTATGGGAGGAAACCCCTTGGCTGGGAATTAAACCGGAGCCTTCTTGTTATGAGGCGACCATGCTAGCCACTACGCCACCACAAGTTAATTAAAGCAAACCCAACATAGCAAGTAAAAGGCCAATACACAGTTAAGTCCAGAAACAACACAAAACAAACACTTGAGAACCGTCAGTACACCGACTGGGCTAAGAATACTCTGCATAGTCTATGTGCAGGCACTAGTTTAGAGATTTTTTTTTACTAGATCACTAGTTCACTAGTTTAAAAAAATAACTACCAGAATTGGAGATCAAATTGTAAAGCGAGTATTCTGAAAGGTGCTCTCTAAAGGCTTTACCCCTTTTGAAGGTATGACATCATCTGAATTTAAGGATGATTTAATAATAAATTAATAACAAAAAGCAAAAACTTTCTTATATCACTTATTGAAGGGATATGAGTATTACAAGTCATTTGTGTCACTTGATTCAATAGGGATTCTACCATGGTAGTTCCACCAAAGAACATTAAACAAATCTTTAGAAGTCATAAAATTCTTGTGACTCGTAATTCGACTGTTTATTCGATCTGTAGATTTCCCATAGTTCAAGTTAATAAAGACTTTAAGTCTCTTGGGATTTTGTCCATGCAGGAACTGTCAGCTACTTGTTCACACATTTACTAGCTAACAACTATTATTTATGTATGTTGTTGTTAGCAACAAGATAATTAAGGACTTAACTGATCCAAAAAAAATAAAGGAAAAATAAAGAATCAAAATTCTTTAATTCAAATTAATCTTGATTCACTTGTCTCTAATATCTAAAGAAGCTCATTAATTTATACGAACCTCTCTTCATACCAATCAGAGTCCAAAACTCTTTACCTGAATTAGTACTGGCAGTTTCCGCTGCAGGGACGTAAATATTTACACAGATCACAATTGCTGAGACAGGAGGTGTGAGGAACGCTTGCTTTAGAGTCGGGAGGCCGGAGTAAGGTCATTATTCAGCCTAATGAAATTAAACTCCCACTGAGGTGAGCGATTTTTTTCCTCCCTTTTGCATTACCAATCGCAATAAAATTCGACTCTACTCCACACACACACACACACACACTATTATTATATCTGTATATCAGTCTCTGTGTGTCTAATTCACTGCACATCTGTACCACTCATGGCACCACCCAGCTTTATATCATTATAATTATAACTCTGTATCATTATAGTTTTATTATAACAATAATGAAATGATTATAACCATTTCTAAAATTTCATTCATTCATTAAATTCATAAATTATATCTTTCATCATTTTTACCGTTCTTTTTTTTCTTCAGTCTGATGGAAAAAAACAATTGATAACATCAGTACCATGATATTAAAAATATAATGGAAGAAAAGAAGAGAAAGGACAAAAATAAAATATGTTTTTATATACATTTTCTTTCATAGCTACATTATTTATTATTAATATTATTATATTTGGGTGGAGCAGTGACATAGAGGTTAGCAGTTTCTGTGCTGTGTTTGCATGTTCTCCCCGCACTTGCGTGGGTTTTTTTACTGGGTACTCCGGTTTCCTCCCACAGTCCAAAAACATGCAAATAAAGTTGATTGCCCGTATGAGTGAGCTTGAGTGTGTGGCTTCAGCAAACCACCGTGACCCTGAATGTATTGAAAATTTCATCCAGTTTTTTTTTTACAGTGTGCTGGGATGGGCTCCAGTGGATCCATACAAACAACCACACACTCACATACTCATTTCTATGAGCAATTTAGAATAGCCAATCAACCTAATGTTATTGGACTGTGGGAGGAAAATGAAGAACCCGGAGTAAACCCACTCATGGAGAACATGTTAAACTCCATACAGAAAGACCCCTACAGGGTATACAAACCTGATTCTTTTAATTTATTATTACTTCTATTATTTTTGTTGTATTAATAATAATAATTTTTAAAAAAGAATTAAAAACAAAGATTTGATTTTATAGAGACCGAAAAAGAGAGAAATGATCTCAGAGCTGTAGGTTTGGCCACTCTAAATAAAATCTCATAACCCTCAAACTCAAAAGTTTTTTTTTCTTCTTTTCTCTAATAAAGCCGCAGATTCGCTGATTATGAGAGAGAAAATGGGCCAGCTGAGAGATTTCAATACTAACAATTAAGAAAGAAAATAAAAGTGTTGCACGTATTGAAGCACTGACACTTAATAACATCGTATGGACTGATATCATATAATCATATCATGGTATTGTGTCATACCACTCAGCTTTTCAGTTCAGGGAAACTTCCTGAATCATGCTCGACTGGTGATGCTTTTAAAAACGCTTTTGTTGCTAGATGAGTTTTAATCAAATGCTAATGAGAGAGCGCTAATGACATAATTAAAAAATTTATGTTAGTGATAATAAGAGTAATCTAGACAGAATTTTTAACTGATATGAGGTTATAATATGATATGTATAAAAGCTGATCAGAATAAATAGCTTTTAATATTTTTGTCTACAAATAGTATACAAATTTGTGTGTTCTTTTAGCAGTTACAGATATCTGACAGATATCTGTGCTATTATTTGTGTATTTAAGAGTCTAAACAATTACAAAATCAAAAATCTAACTTAAGACAGGTTTTGGGTTCTAGCGGTGTTCAAAGGTCTACTTATGGACTGGTAACTGAAAAGGGTTAGACTGATAGGTGGCCACCATCTAAATCCTAACTTATTTTACTTAGTAATGCTTAGGTGGGTCTCACTGGGTATAATGGGGCCACTGCTGTCCCTCATTTCTGCTTTGCAGGTACTTTAATCCATAGGGTAACATGGATGGGAAAAAATATGCCACCAAGGCATTAACAACTTTTCTAACTAAAACTTAAGCAGTGATCTGTGGGATTTCTGGTGGCCACTTGTCACTGTGTTTTTGCCCATCCTCTCTGCTACCCCAGATCTAAAGCTAGACACGCCCCAACATCACCTGCGGGCTGGAGGTCAATGCAAAAGGTGGCAAAAATATCCTAACTGACCACTAGTTTTATCATATAGTGAAGGCCTAAATGCTAATGATGATGATGATGATGTCAGCTTTCTGATCAATTTGAAGATTGAGCAAGATTTGGAGAGTTAAAGGCAAAATAATAACTTGGAAATTAGTATTTGTACCGAAAGCAGAAATCAGGTTTAGGTGATGTGCTGTCGGTGTTATGTACAGGTGATTAATGAAATTATTAGTATGTATCATTTACGCGTAGGATGTTTAAATGTTAAAGCTGCACTAAATAATTATAGAGATGGAGAGTTCGTGGATACAGAGGCTAAAATCCTACCTTTAAAACCCGTATCCCTGCACCAGAAGCAGCGGCGCTTCCTCCTCCTTCTCCTCCCCCGCCTCCTCCTCCTCCTCCTCGGCTCGCTGCTCGGTTCGATGCCGCTGCATGTAGCCCAGATCTCGGCCATGTCCCTGCGCCGCACCGGCCCTCATCCACATTCACACCGTTTTTTCGCTCGGCACTTTTCTCCTCGTCCTTCATGTCTCTTCTACTGCATGACGCGTGGCGTTTTCGCCGCAGAAATTCCACACGTAACGTCGCCTAATGAATTCCGACACAGGAGGCGGCGGAAAAACCCCATCCTGACTCGGAAAGACGCCATCATGAGGGCTGAGAACCGCTTTACTCTCTCTCTCTCTCTCCCTCTCTCTCTCTCTCTCTCTCTCTTTGCTGTCAGATCACACAACATAAAAGGGGCGGGGCCGCCTAACGTCTAATTATTATTCATGAGATTTCTTATCTCTATGTATATATTTAATCATATTTAATGTATATATTTATTAATAATAATTATGATTTAATTATTTTATATATCTTAATGTTATTTAATTTTTTTGTAAAGATTGCATTTACCTTTCTGTCTGTCTGTCTGTCTGTCTATCTATCTGTCTGTCTGTCTGTCTATCTATCTATCTATCT
>JAOTQW010087193.1:0-11240 GCA_026260075.1 Sisor rabdophorus | reverse complement strand
CCAGGACCTTCTTGTTGTGAGGCGACGTTGCTAACCACTGCGCCACCGCGCCGCCATTAGAAATACTTAATGATATACATATGGAATACCTTACCTGATGTACTAAACAATTGTATAGAGCATGTATGTGCAGTTAAGGTAATGTTCTTTGTGACCAAACATAGATGTGTATGTGTAGGAAAATGTATAATTCGGGCTCACGTGGTAGGGGTACACCCTGGACAGGTTGCCAGTCCATCGCAGGGCCACACATAAGAGTAAGTGAGTTTGTGTGGTTGTTCGTCTATCACTCCAATCAACCTAATGTACCTGCTTTTGGACTGTGGGTGGAAACCGGAGTACTTGGAATAAACCCACCCAAGCACAGAAAGAACATGCAAACTCCTCACAGAAAGACCCCTTGTCTGGGAGTCAAACCTGTGACCACCTTGGAAGATGATTGAGTTAATGAATGTTTTCATCTTCTCTAAAAAATCAGAAGCCTGTACAACCTAATATGAGACAAGATAAGCTACAACTTAAGTAACCCAGAGAAAATTTATTATTATTATTATTGTAGCAGATAAAAAATGTAGCTGAAAATGTTATATAATAATACCTTTTTTTTGTAACACTGTTTCCTAAACAAAAATTGCAAATTGTTGTAGTGTAAAAGAAATTTGGGTTAGTTGTGATTCAGCTGTACCCTTATATGACTGGAAATCCTCTCAGAAGGTAAAGATTGTTAAACACTCTTTAAGGTTTTTATATATGGTTTTATTATATTTTATGAGCTAATGACTCCCAAACACTTGAAAGTGCATCTGTTTACAGTAAATGTGAGTACCGCAATGTGAGTACCTCTATTGATGGACCTGGATGGCATGTTCCTCTGTTGATGGACCTGGATTGGCATGTACCTCAATTGATGGACCTGGATGGCATGTACCTCTATAGATAGCCTTGCAGCCATAAGCCACTACATTTGAATTAACAGTTCTTTAATTCTTTTTCATTCAGAAAACTGTTGTGACCTGTGCTCTTCTTATATTATATTATATTGAATATTTTTTCAATCAACCATTCATTCATTCATTCATCTTCTATACCCGCCTATTCCCGAGCTTGGGGTCACAGTGGTCTGCTGGAGCCTATCTCAGCGCACAGGTTGAGAGGCAGGGGTACACCCTGGACAGGTTGCCAGTCCATCACAGGGCCACACACACACACACACACACACACACACACACACACACAACCACACGATGAACCGCATCACTTGATTGTGCTAGTTATGGGATTGTGTGAGTACATGTAGCTGAGCTCTGATACCTGTAATGGAAACGAAGTAAAAATAACATACCAATTATTTCCTGTGAAATGATGAATATTTGCTGCAAAATAATATTAACAATCAGCATGCAGGGAAGGACACATGCTAGGCTTGCTGTGTTAGTCGATGTTGACACTTTGTTTTTTCATTTTTTAAATATTTGTGTTTTATTTAATAATTATTCGAATATTTTTGAAAAATCATTATTATCTCATTATAACATCTCATGCGGTTTAATTGCTGCTGCTGATCTGCAATATAATCTGTGTGCTGCATTCAGTGCACTGTCACATAACGTCATAAATCAGCAGCAGCAATTACATTTCATTGAACATGTGAGATTATGTATAGTTCCAACATTTCTGTGTTTAATATTATTAATTTTATTCAATAATTAATATAAAGATGACATTACCAATACAAGACCTAAAAAAGTCGTTAGGCTCTTTCTGTAGTAATGAGTACAGTTTGTGCAGTGATTTGGTTTGTGTTCATCTCTTAGATAAGATTTTACGCTCGTGTGAGCGCATAACGCAGAACGATCTGAATCGGGTAAATTTAAAAAAAGGTGCAAGGTTTAATTGTGCTGTGGGGTTAGTTACCATGACCGAAGCAGGAAAATATCTATCTATCTACTCTATATGATTTGTCTATCCATACATAGATTATTTGGCCAAATACTTGTTCATAGCTAACACATGCCAGATTCCTTTATGGCTTAAACAAATGTAGAACTTGAGATACTTTAAGTACTTTAACGTGTTTCAGACATTAAAAGTGTTCATGAGTGTAATAGCTGTTCTGTATGTCGTTTGCAGTTGAAAGGCACTCATCGGCACTTTATCCAAAACTCCCAAAACTCACAGTTAAGATGGCTAACGCTAATCTGTTAGCTACGGTTGTAGCTGTTGGCTGTGTGTTGTGAAAGTGTGAAATTAATATGTGCAGTACTATTAAGCTTGGCTTGTTCAGATCACTGATACTTTTTGGTATGAAATGAAATATGATTGTTATGCCCCTTTTGTTTTTCCAGCATCAGTCAGTTTGCACAGATCTACAGCCAGAAGATGGGAATTCGCTTCCAGCTTTTACAGAAGACCCTGTGGGGGGATTACTTCCTGAATGCCAAAGCCAAAAAGATCATGAAGGGTGCACAGGTAAAGTGGAGATTCTTTAAAAGTGAATAATTGTGTGAGATAGGCTTTTGCCTGGACTACAGCCTTTACATTAAAACAGTAATAATCAACTGTAGACTAAGAACTTTTTTTAAATTTTAGACTAAAAAACTTTATACTATTGCTTACCATTCTATCAACTTGTTACTTCATTTTGGAAGGTAGTGTTGCGGTTAAGTGTGTCATTAAAACATCTGTAATAGAGTTTTCACTTTCAATCTAAACGCTGTAATTTGTAGCCTGAAATCCTGACAATCCCAAAAAATGAAACGTTTTTTAAAATTAATTATGTTTTTCTGGGCTGCCATTTTAAAGGCTGCCAAATTTCCATTAAAGGTTTAAAGACAGGAAATCATTTTTTTTAAATAGTTAAATATATTAAACTATATTTTAAATTAACACTATGATACAAAAGAATGCTACCTGAGAAGGGGTGGCCTAGTGGTTAAGGTGTTGGAATGATACCAGAAAGACCTGGGTTCGATTACCACCAAACCACCACTGTGGATTCCTGAGCAAGGCCCTTAACCCCCAATTTCTTAGTTGTAAGTCACTCTGGATAAGAGCGTCTGCCAAAGGCTGTAAATGTAAACGTCTTGTGGCCTTATTAACGGAACTTTAAGTACGCAAAGACTGGTAGCACGAAGCAGTGTCTTCATTTCTAAATCAATGCTGACAGCTGCATATCAGACTGGAAACTCTCATTCGTCAACATTATCAAGAGGTACAAAAACGAGTATTTGTGATACAGGTAATATGATGAGACATAAAAACACAGTAGTTTGCTTTTAGCATTAACATTAGCCTTTAACATCTAACCCTGCAGAAAACCCTCACAACAAGAGAAAATGGCAACCTGAGCGCTATAGCTGACAATGCCGAAAAAAGTACCAAGAAAAGGGATATCAGTGTCTATGCATCATTAGTGAATGACTGAAACAGAATCTGTTTATAATAATAAATATAATTATTAGAATAAATATATTAATATTAGTAGAGGAAACATACAAGATACTTTTGCTTCTGTAAAGTGTATTTATTTCTGTATTTTTACATATTGAAAGTAGTAATAAAATGTAGTAATATGAACTTGAGTTTAGTGGTGGGATAAGTGGTCCAAAGTATGTGTAGCCATCCTGCTTTTCAAGTACTATTTAGGATGTCCACTCATCTCGCAGTCCAGACTCTGTTATGCTAATGGAAAGCACTTTTCCTTCTAAAACTGCACTGTAGTCTCAAGAGTGGACACACACACACACACATACACACATACATACATACTCGGATGAGAGGTCTCATTAGCATCCAGCTCAAGTCATAGGGCTAAATGAAGCAGAGATAATAGACCTGGACACAGATCACCACTTAGCTAAGCATCTGCGCTGAATCTAATAATGGTGTTAGTAATAGTGTTTTACTTTGGTCTCAAAATTAGTTTTATAGAAGAAAAACATGAGTAAAAGGTATAAATACTTTTGCTTTTTATTGACGCATGTTGCTGCTAAGACAGTTGAATAACGGACACAATACATTAAATCTCTATACGTGATGATAGAATGGGATTTTGGGAGAATCTGTGTTTTCTGTAATATAGAAGAAACCTCCAGTTTCGGGTGCAACAAGAGAAATGCGTACTGTGAAAACATGGAAAAAGTGGCTGAAAAATAACATTACAGGGTTCAACTATTTTATACCTGCTTATTCCCTAACTTGTGGTCACCGGGGTCTGATGGAGCTTATCTTAGCACACATAAGGTGAGAGGTAGGGGTACATACTGGACAGATCGTCAGTCCATCGTAGGGCCACACATAGATGTATGTTTGTCTACCTGGGGTAACCTTAATATCTTTTTGGACTGTAGAAGGAAACTGCAGAACCTAGAGTAAACGCATGCAAGCACGGGGAGAACATGTAAACTCTGTAAATCATATAAGTGAATGGATGCTTTAATGGGCCGTACATTAATACAAAGAAATAATTGCCAAGAAGAATCAGTCTGCTGCCTGTTTTCTCCAACCGATCTATTAGTCTGATCATTCTGCTTCGACGGCCACAAGTGGTTTTCTCCATCATTATGCAGACGTGCGTGTGACCTCCAGACAAGCGCATTGATCCCAAGGGCAGCTCTTTTAATTCATTCAGACGGCCAGGGACTCTTATTGAACCTCCGAAAGTCATATTTGAAGCTGAATTTGCATTATTGAACTACAGCAGTTAAAGGGCTTACAAAGGAAACACCTTGTTGAAGAGAAAGGTGAGCGCAGGATAGCCAGGCCGGCTTGAATTGGGCGAATAGCTGCAGTTACTCGAATCCATTTTTTACAAACCTGCCAAGCAAAAAAGCTTCTGAGAATATGCACAACAGGGGCTAGACAACGATTTCCACTTTAAAAACCGTAATGAAAAGCCGGCCTAGACTCATTTAAACCAGCCAACTAATCAAAAACATAATGGCATATTCGAAAAGTTAATGAAAGTTAGAATGCTCCAAAACACACGATGTAATTCATCTTGTTATAAAAAGCATTATAGGTAATAATCCACTCATTTATTTATAATTTTTCCTTGGAGTGAAATCCTATGAAGAACATGAGTAAGACAAGGGAAATTAGCTGTTGGTGTAAAATTGTCATTATTATTATCATCATATAAAAGAATTGTCGGACCTCTTGAAAAATTCGACGTGAAATTTAGCGCAGAAAGTTGCATTTCTCCCTTGTATTCTGAACTTTTGCCTTCTGAACACATGAACTCGCACAGACTAAATGACCAGAGACAAAATTGCTACATCACGTCATTTACTGATAAGAAATAGCCTTACTAAACTACCAAACGTAACACCACTGATTCCTAAAATTAAACAAGCTACATAAGCTAGTAGTGACTATCAAAACCCACCAAACTCATTCAACATATTTTATGTTCCTACATGTCCAAAAAAGAAACTGCAACCAAAGAGTCACAACACACATTTTAATTTGTTAGTTTTCACTTTGTGTTGAATTCTTTTTACCAGATAGAGTTGATGGTTTCCAGCCCCAACCCATGTACAATAATTATATTCTATTTCTGGTGTCATCTTTCACTCTTGAATAATTTATTTCTAACATTTACATTTGTTTAAAACTGTTAAACTGATCCCAACAGAATCAAATTCACCCGGGCTGAAAACTGGCAATCTATTCTGTCTGCACAAACAAAGTGTGCAGGAGTCTACAAATAAATACGTTGGCAGGAATGTAGGAAAGCCCATCATGTTGTTTGGATGTACTTTTCTTGGTGCTATGCCTTCTACATGTAAATACATACAAACGGCTTAACTTAAGGAATGCTTTAGGGATGTTGAAAAATGTAGGGACAGGTGTGCAGCAATCCTTTACCTTTTGCTGTTTTGCTAGCAGACCTGTTACTTCTGCTCCTCAGATTCAGCCATTTCCTTGATTTATATACACTGCTCCAAAAAATAAAGGGAACAATTAAACAACACAATGTAACTCCAACTATGTAAAATGAAACTGTCCACTTAGTGAACAACACTGATTGATAATCAATGTCACATGCTGTTGCAAGACACCCCCAATAAAGGAGTTGTTCTGCAGGTGGTGACCAAAGACTACATCTCATTTCCTATGCTTTCTGACTGATGTTTTGGTCACTACTAGGATCAGCCTGTATCGTGTGGTCTTAATTTTGAGTGTGACTCTAAATCCAGACCTCCATGGGTTAATATATTACATTTTCATTGATACTTTTTGTGTGATTTTGTTGCCGACACATTCGACTATGTAAAGAAAAAAGCATTTAATAAGAATATTTCATTCATACAGATCTAGAATGTGTTATTTTAGCGTTCCGTTTACTTTTTTGGACAGTGTACATTGTTTTGAGCTCTGAATGATTAAATGGTCTAATTTAAAAAAAAAAAGATGAATACATTTGTAAATCAAAGTCTGTCTATCTGTGGGTTTAACATCTGATGAGATTCACAACACATCACCAGATGAATCATTGATGAACTTTTCAGTTGTCCCTGTTTAGAATCATGGGACTCGGGGATGTGATTGTATTTCTTCCCGTGTTATTTTCTTTCCAGGCTAAGGGAAAAAAGACGCTTTTTGTGCAGCTGGTTTTGGACAACATCTGGAGTTTGTATGATGCTGTGGTCATCAAAAGGTAAAAAACGAAACAAAGAAGTTAATTAAATCAGGAAATATCATCTGCACTGAATGTTTTTACATCTAATCCAAAAAAAGATATGTGTGATTATTATGTTTTTTATTGCTGTTATGTTTCTGTTTATTTATCTTAAATGTTGATTTTACCATAAAAAACCTTGGCCAGCTACTTAAGTCTGTCTATCTGTCTATCCATCAATATATTTGTATTTTTGTTTGCTGTCAGACTTCCTGGCCTAGTATTGACCATTATTACTGTAAATCCTGTTTACCACAGAGACAAAGAGAAGGTGGAGAAGATGTTGACCTCCTTAGGGTTAAAGGTCGTTAGCCGTGACCTTCGTCACTCTGACCCAAAAGTTCTCCTAAGTGCCATTTGCAGTCAGTGGCTGCCGGTGTCTCAGGCGGTGCTTTGTATCCTTTTCGATGGCACTGTCACAGCTAACTGTTCCTTTTTTATATGGGTACTAATCCTCCTGGCTGGAAATGCTAATGATCACTTATGATCACTTAGAAAGACGAAAACTCTGCAAAAATATGAGAAATCTAAGTTAAAAAAGGAAAGATGTGAATTAAAGCAAAGGCTTAAACCAGGTTTAAATAGAAAGGCAATAACTAAACTGTGTGAATCTTAAAAGATGTAAAAGTAAAGAGCAATAAAAGGTAAGTCATTTTTCTTTTAAAGAGAAAAAAAAGACAAAAAGAAAAACGAAAAGGAAGCGAAGGAAAGAAATGTAATAAAAGAAGATGGAAAGGAAGCACAAGAATGAATAAAAGAAAAAGGAAGAAAGTGAAGAAAAGAAAAAAAGACGGAAGAAAAACCATAAAGAAAAGAAATGAAGACTGAAAAAAAGACTAAAAAAAAAAATGACTAAAAGAGAAACACTGACTAAAAGAAAGGAAGAATAAAATAAAGAAAGACTGCGGAAGACTGCAGAAAGAGTGAAAGAATAGAATGCTGAAAAAAAAGATTGTAAGTCTGAAAGAAAGAAAGACAACAAAAGACTGAAGAAAGGCAAAACAGAGGGAAAGAGAGAAAAGACGCCAACCATAGCAAGGTAAAATAAAAAGAATAATACAAAAAGAGATTCTTCCAAAGAGAAGTTCTTTGGGTGAATACCTCCTGTCCTCCTTCAGCAGTGACTATTGATGGATGAAGGTTCGAGTTTTTTTTTTAATTAATAAAGCGTTTGCTTCGGGAAAAAGCAGTGAAATGAGAGGAGAAATCGTTGTATGAATATGATCTGGATGTTGGCAGAAGAATTCCAAATGAGCTTAGGTAAGTAACAAAATTTTGATTGGTTTGGAGGCCCATTTTATCTGGCAGCTGATACGAAGCACACATTAATGTAATTAATTGACACCTTTAATGTCTGGAGCCTCGCAGTGTGTACCACCAGACCACCTTCACTATTCAATGTTGTATGTCACTATACCAGAGTGTGTATGATTTTTGTTTAACCACGCGGCTCAGCGATGGTGTGCGAGAAGCTGCCGGCTCCCACTGAGATGAGCTCTGAGAGGGTGGAGAAGCTGATGAGCGTGGGATTGCGCAGGTTCGACTCCCTTCCTGAAAAAACACAGCAGCTAAAAAAAGGTGAATAATAGTCAATCAGGTAAAAGGGATTACATGTTGGGCAAAAGTTAGGAAAGTGTGTGTTTGTGTGTGTGTGGGGGGGGAGGTGTTGGTTTTGAATGGCATAACCAAACAGTTGTACATTAAAGCGAATATTTGCAAATATAGCTAATCGCATCTCACGCAGTAAGTGGACGGAGTAGATGACTCCCGAAATCACATACTATTTAATTATGTATAAAATTTCAGTTGTACAAACCTCTCGACAGTTACGTCGAGAGGTTTGTATGTTTTAATAGTATGCGTAAGAAATTATATTCTTTAAATTATAAATTAAATTAGATATTTTATTTAGCCAAACTACATCCACTATTTTGATATTGTCACGTAGTGCGACTTTAAAGTTGGATAATGTTAAATTTGATGGTGATTGAATGATTTTGCTACAATGAATACACCTTTCCTTTTTTCCCAGAAAATTATAAAAAGGTGAATGTGATAAATAACAGTGTTGTATTTTTATTCATTTATTCATCTTATATACCATCTTATTCCCTAATTCTGGGTCACAGGGGTCTGCTGGAGTCTATCCCAGCGCACATAGGGAAAGAGGCAGGGGTTACACCCTGGACAGGTCGCCAGTCCATCGCATGGCCAAATACAGACGAACAACCACACACTTACATTTACTTCTATGGGCAATCAACCCAATGTAAATGTTTTTCGACTGTGGGTGGAAACCAGAGTCCCTGGAGGAAACCCACTCACAAGCGCGGGTAGAACATGCTAACTCCGCACAGAAAGATCTCGTGCCCGGGAGTCGAACCCAGGACCTTCTTGTTGTGAGGCGGCCGTGCCAACCACTACGCCACCGCGCTGCCTGTCATGTACTGTTAAAAGTTCTTTATATACAATATTACTTAGTAAGATAATAATAAGATAATAAATTAGATAACTGGGTAATAAATAAATAACTAGACAGATAAATAAATTGTACTGCTGTACCTAATTTACTCTAACTCCTTCTTACTGTGTACTAAATTAACTCTAGCACTACCGATACTTATTAGTTCTACTTGTACCACATACTTATTTAAGTATTTATTACAGTTCCGTCTCAGTTTTTAACTCCCCAAAGCTAGTTTGCAGGAACAGTCTTATTTTTTATGCTTGCTCATTGCCAGTAACTTCTCACAAAGGTATTTTGTTTCAGGACAGCAGTTACTCATAGTGTTAAAGTAAGTCTAATGTAAAGCAGGGCTTAACTGGAACTGATTTTTTCTCCAGACAGTAATATGGCCCGATAAGAGGACTCTGAATGCTGTGCATTTTTTGTCATGTCGTCTTTTATTATTATTATTATTATTTTTACATTTTCTGCATCCAAATTTTTCATCCTAGTATTTGTATAACATTTGAGCAGCACACATGATTGATTTGCCATGTGTGTCTATGCTGCTCATGCACTGTGCCTCCTAAAGAAATCCCCTCAGTGATTAGACTCTAAGGCCCAGGGCTTCTATCAGCTCTACGGCAGTGACCTCATGCCATGTTCTTCTTTTATGAAGACTTTTATGCTTCTGCAGGCGCAGTGCATCAGCGCCACCATGTCTTTCTAAAAAATCAGCAGTGAATGAAAAGTTAAATAATAATGAAACGGTGTTCCAGGAATAATAGGGATAAATGATAGGGAAGTTGTGGCTTAGTGGTTAAGGTGTTGGACTATTGCTAGGAAGAATGGGGTTCAATTCCCAGCAACACCAACCCACCACTGTGGGCCCCTGAGCAAGGCCCTTAACCCACATTTGCTCAGCTTTATAAATTTAATTGGAATGTATTTTGGTCTGGATGTCTCATTTGCAGGGCGGCGCGGTGGCGTAGTGGTTAGCATAGTTGCCTCACAAAAGTTGTTGTCTTTCTGTACGGAGTTTGCATGTTCTCCCCGCGCTTGCATGGGTTTTCTCTGGGTACTCCAGTTTCCTCCCACAGTCCAAAAACATGTGCATTAGGTTTACTGGTGATTCGAAATTGCCAATAGGAGTAATTGTTAGTGTGTGTGGCCCTGCGATGGTTTGACGTCCTGTACAGGGTGTATCCCAGCCTCTTGTCCAATTTGCACTGGGAATTTGCTCCAGCAGACCTCTGTGACCCCGACAAGTTCAGGAATAAGCGGGTATAGAAGTTGAATGAATTAATGAATGAATGAATGAATGAGTGAATGAATGTCTCATTTGCAGCAAATCCAGAGCTTCTAGGATATGCAGGATCTCTACAAAATCTGATCAAGTCATGGGCTGTGAATGATCAATTGATACTTAGATTGGGGTTGTAATTTGGTTCCCTTTTGTGCCTGGAGACTCTCTTTCTGATTGAAATAACATACCACTTAGAAATGCACTACATTTTACTGTTAAACAAATATGTACTACAGAGTGTGGGTGCATGTATCGAAAATGACATTCAAACGTACTACGTCCACAAGGTTGATACGGTTTTGTAACCTGTTACAGTAGCACAAATTTTAGGTTGGATAATGTTCAATATTTCTTATCTTGGATGATGATAAAGTATAATTGATTTCACAAGACACCCCCCCCCCCACACACACACACACACAAAGTACATTAAGCGCTAAAACTGCTGACTTGCTGCCTTCCACTATTTCCTCGGACTCTTCTAAATACAGGCGAAAGTACAAAAGAGAAAACTTTCAGCTTTCACTACAACTGCTACAACTTCTACTACCTTACATGCATAGTAAAATTATAATTATTCACAATTATTACCTACTTTTGTAAGTCGCTTTGGGTTATAGTAGAAAAAAAATTCTTTGTATTATTTCTTTCCCTGCAGCGTTCCTGGAGTGTACAAGTGAACAATCCGCTCCAGTCATCATTTTCGTGTCAAAGATGTTTGCTGTGGACTCAAAGACATTGCCGCAGAACAAGCAGAGGTGTGCATTTGCTCACGTATTCTGTGTGCGTGCGTGCGTGCGTGTGTG
>JAOTQW010087152.1:0-11257 GCA_026260075.1 Sisor rabdophorus | reverse complement strand
AAAAACATGTGCATTAGGTTGATTGGTGATTCAAAATTGCCCAAAGGAGTGAGTGTGAGTGCGTGTGGTTGTGTGTGTGGCCCTGAGATGGACTGTCGACCTGTCCAGGGTGTTCCCCTGCCTTTTGCCCTAGGGATCAGACCCCCAGTTTGGGAATAAGCGGGTATAGAAGATGAATAAATGAATCTATTTAAGGCTAATATACATCCCAAAAGTCACACCCTGATTGGTAGTAGGCAGGAGTGAGGCAGTGTAATAATCACTTGCAGTCCGCTTTCCGACATAGCTGATGGATAAGTGCTTTCTCCCTGAAAATTGCATTTCACTATAGATGAATCAGAGGCAACATACGCATTGCTTATCAGCTCCAAACGTGAATGCCAGATGCAGCAATATTCCTCTGCCTGGGTGACATAAATCTATTGTAATCTACATCGCCGTTCATGGCCAGTCTGATTTATTCAGGATGGCAGACAGCCGTGTGGTCAGGCTTCTCACCTGTATTTCAGCCTGTTGAGTTAAATTAAATTTTGTAATTTTTTAAGAGAAAGAGTGAGCTGCAGTATGGCTTTTTTGGGTGTTCATTTATTATAATTACTGAAGCTATTTTCGACCCTCTACCTTTTAATAAAAAATTCATTTGCGCCTTTTGTTGTTGTGTCCGTGGTCAGCACGGAATGCCTTTCATCATGTTAAATGCTACATTGCATTTAATGGTTTCAGGAATTAATAGTTTACAGATAATAGCCAAATGTTTTGGACAGCCTAACAGAACTACTTCCATAAAGTCTGAAGCACACATTTGTCTAGAATGTCTTTGCATTACATTATTACTGTAGACTGAATCTGGAATAGGATATGTAAAAAACATAGATGAAAATAATGTTTTTCAGTTTTTACTCTGCCTACTATACAGTATGTAAAAAAATACATTTCTGTCATTTCTGCATCCAACTTAGCAGTTGATGATTAAGGTCTTACTCAGGGGCCTAGCAGTGGCAGCTTGTTGGTGCAAGGAATTAAACCAAATAATATTCAGACAAGCAGTCCAACACCTTAGCCCAAGGGTGTCAAACTCGTTTCCTAGAGGGCCAAAGCACTGCAGAGTTTAGTTTCAACCTTATGCCAAACCACAAAACATTTTTAAACAAGCCTAAATGGCATGGTTAACTGGATCACATGCAACTAATTTAGGCTTGAAATTAATTTAGGATTAGAAGCTCTGCAGGCTTGTGGCCCAGTTTGACACCTATACCATAACCACGGAGCTATCACTTTTTATTTATGTTTAATATATTTTTTTTAAAGATAAACAATAATGTTAAACCCAAACTAGAGCACTTGGAAAAATTAACTGATTTACCATTAACCACAAAATTCTCTGTAACCTATTCTCAACACTTTATACCAGACTTACATGCCAGAAAATAACAGATTTTATTTTATACTGTTTAAAAATGTCTGCTAAATCAATTTTGGTTCCAGTTGCAGACTGGACCGCAATAGTACTAAGAAAAAGGGCTAACAAACGATACCACAACCACTTGCACTAAATCCCACTATAGAATCATCTATCAAAGTGTTTTTTTTTTTAAATCATCACCTTAGCTCTTGTCAAATCTTCTTGTCTCTTCTATAATCTTTTGCTAGGCTGTTTTAGCTGTGTTTTGACAGGTTACTACAGCAAGGGGTTTGTACCGTAAGCTTTTTGGTTAGTCACCTTCACGGTCAATTAGCTCAAGCATCAGTTGCACAGTATCTGACAAGTGGCAATTGGAGAACGAATCAGTTGGCCGCTAAAGAACTTATGAAAAAAAATATAATACACACAAATACACACACATACAAACACCTAGTAGACATTTATGCAGCTATCCTGGAGATTAGGGACAAGCCCAAGTATTCTAATACCTGTTTAAATGCCCATCCTCCATCAGTAATGTCAGACAGGGCTTCTACACAGACATTTAGATCACTTAAGCTTTAATGCCCACAATTTCTCACAAATGATGTTTACCATTTCAGAGGAAATGGCTTCATCTGAAATAAAGCTAAGAAAGTTAAGAAAATAAAGCCATTATCCTACAAATGTACCTGAAAACACTGTAAAACAGAGTTATAGGTATATAAACAGCTTGCAATGACAAAAAATGTAAAATAACGCAATCTGAGTGATTTAGCAATGTAATCTGTTTAAATCGCATTTCCAATTTGTCATTTGTCTTTTTCATTTTGCTTCTTCTCTTTTCCACATTCATTTTAGAATTAAGGAGAAAAATGCAAAGGGATGTTTTTTATGGAAAAACCGTAGACAGCACTTCCATGAATCGCTAGCTACAGATCTGGTGCATATGGTACACTAAACTGAAACACTTTAAGAGTTGTTAGTTTGCCCATTGGTGGGACTTTATGGGAGGTCCTTGTGGGAGCTCCAACTGGTTTGTCTTCCTTCAGGAGCACTTAAAAGGATTTTTTTTTTATTTAAATAGTTTATTTGCATGACTATCTTAAATAGGGATGAAGTGGCTTAGAAGTGGCTTTCTGATACCAGAAAGATTGGGGTTCGATTCCCACCACTGTGGGTCCCTGAGCAAGGCCCTTAACCCCTGATTGGTTGCACACAGTTCTGTTTTTGATTGTGTGTGTAAACAAAGTAGGAGTGTGTTTCTGGAAAGTGGTGGAAGTTGAAGATCACTGTTAGCAGACCTACTATTAGCAGAGATGATAAATGTCCACATTTATCATTTCTGCTAACTCAATGATCTTCAACTTTAGAAACCTTTAGAGAACCTAGACAAAGACAGGAAACTATCCTCATCAGGATAGTCTTAACTTGCCAGAACTTTGGACTGACATCAAAATGTCTGGACTACATACTGAAGCAGCTTTTACTGGTCAAAAAAGCAATTACAATTGTTTCAAAACAGACTGGTGTGCAAACATAGATAATTGAAATGTTCATACTATAGAAACATACATCATTTGGAAAGCATTAAGCTAAACCTCTTATTTTTATCTATTTGGCTGTTCCTTTCAAGCTTCACCACAGCCCCTCATCTGCTTTCATCTAGCATCATCATCTACATCATCTTTACTCACACCAATTTCATTTACATAAACCTCCTCTTTCTCTTTATCTTCTGTCTGCAGCTTCACATCTATCAACTTTTTCACTATTCCTATTCTGTACATGTTTAAACCATCTCAATCTGTCCACTCTGTCCCTAAAACAACCAACCTGACTTGTCCCAAATCCTGTCCAACCTTCCCACAGTCACAGTGAACCTCAACCTCTTCAGATCTGCTACCTCCAACTCTGCCTACTGTCTGTTCCTCAGTCGCGCTTTTTACACTTTGTACACAGCATAGAACCACCATGTTGATCACCTTCCCCTTGATTCTAGCTGACATTCGCTGTCGCACATCACTCCTGACATTTTGATCACTCCGAACTGCTTGCTTTTCCCCCCCCGACACTCTTTGAATCCTCCAGACCTGAAATACTTAAACTCCTTCTTTAACTTGTTAATCTGTAACCTTCAGTCTGATCTTCATGAAGATAGTGTTTAAAATTGAATGAATTTAATTTAATTTTTTTCATTTATAAAGGAAATTTGCTAATTCAATGTGAATTTTTAACCTTAATATATTTATCTGTGATAAATTATTTTATATTTAAAATTAATATAAAGCAGGGCAGTACAGTGATGTAGTGGTTAGCATGGTTGGCTCACAGCAAAAAGGCCTCTGGTTCGATTTCGGGAAAGGAGTATTTCTTCCTGTGCTTGCTACGGTAATGCCAGTTTCCTACCACAGTCAACATTTAAAAGGTTGATTTGTGCTTTTAAATTGCCAATGAAATGAGTGCAAGTGCATGTGGTTGTTTGTCTATGTATGAGGCCCTGTCATGGATGTATAGTGGAATAGGCACACGCAGACCTCCATGACCCAGGAATAGGCGGGTATAGAAGAATAATGAATCAATACGAGGCCTGGAAACCTTAAAAAAGCAAGCTTTGCTGAGCGAGATGTGCTAAAACATCTCAGATCTGGTGTTGTTGTTTTAGTGGTTACATAGCATTACTATTGAAAAGAAAAGAAATTAATTCCAAATTTAACACTGCATTTTATTCTGATCAAAATTTTCTTTAGGCGGAAGTCCCACTCCTGAGGATTTAAAGAATGTTTAAGAGGGGTTATACATCTACCCCCAACTGCTCTTTAAATCCTTTAAAATCTTGGTTTTGAAAAGGCAAGAATAGACAAACAAATGAAAAGAAATGAAAGAAGTCAGTCAAAGAGTCTGAGGAAATATCTTTGTCAGAGTAATTAGCTTCTCGATGATTAAGAATAAAAATGTGTACAATATGTTTCTGCAGTATCTGTCTTTCATAATATGGCTTGAAATAAACGAACTATTATTTGAAAATAATAGACTACGTTTCTCCCATCCTGCTCACTTCTTTTATTTGAACACATTCTTTCATGACTTCTTCAAAATTAAATTACATGGTGAAAGTCTGCCTATTTGATAATGTGCTCCATATATAATTCACAGAAGCAGGATCTTTAATGTGCAGAAAATGATATTTCTGGTAGCAAAGTTCAGTTTTGGTTTCTTTGTCATCTTTTTTTTTTTCTTTTAGTCAGCCCCTATCACAAACTTCACTTGCTTATGTGTTGAAGGCCACCGCCAAGACCCATTCCCTTGTACTACTGTGAAACTATTTTTGTCTTTTAATTATACACTAATGCAAATCTGTCACAGAATAAAAGTGCTTATCACAGATCTTCTAAAATGAAACGATTTGCAGGTCAAAACAAGGTCAGGCACCGTTACCCCAAAACCATAAACAATTTGTGGGAGAGAAGAGAATGTATCTAGAAAAAGAGGCCTAGAGACTCGAAATGATGCTTAATCCTTCCTATGTATGGGCGAGTATGTGGTACAGCCAGCTGTGATCGAGGAGATGAATGAAGTGAGGAGCGGATGAGTGGGATCATGCTGGGAAAATGATGAGAGACCTGAAGAGAAGCAAGAGCTCACTCAGCCTCTACTTTCTCAGCCTCTACTTTCTCCACCACTACACCGCTGCCTCATGCTAAGCCACACCACCTCATTATCACATGCCACCTAGTATGTCTCTCTCACCAGACCAATCTCATACAAAATTCATAGAGAGTGACTAATGTTATTGCATTTCCCCAATATGAAGTCGTAAGGCACTAACACCAACCTTGCAGTGCCGGTAATGCTGGGGTATAGAATTTTTACAAATTTACATTTTTCAGAATGTTACAAAACGTTTCTACATTCTTTGTGTGTAAAGAAATACTGAAATAAATACTAAACTGAATGCATTGGGTACTAAATGGAATAGAGTGGCAACTCAGCTGAATGGCATAGTTTTCATATCAAATTAATGAAATGCAGGAGTCACTCAAGTAAATTCAGTAAGTACTGAATCAAACACAACATGTACTGAATAGCCCCTATAAAATGCAGCAGGTGCAGAAAGTACTGAGTTGTATAAAGCAAAAAATAAAATCTATAACTATGTATTGGGTCAGGGGGGCACCTTGGCCTAGTGTTTAGCACAGCCACCTCATTGCAAGAAGGTCCTGGGTTCAATTCACAGACAAGGGCTCTTTTTGTGTGGAGTTTGCATGTTCTCCCCGTGCTTGTGTGGGTTTACTTTGGGCTTTCTGGTTTCCTACGACAGTACAAAGACATGTACATTAGGTTGATTCTGCATTGCCCATACTTGTGAGTGTGTGTAGTCCTGCAATGGACTGTATTTATTTATGCAGAAACTAAATGAACTTTAATCGGTATACAATTTATGTAGCAAGTGCAATAGATATTAAATGAAAGCAAGTACTGAATCAAATGCAGTCAGTACTTAAGTAAATGAAGTGATTAGCAAATCAAGTGTAAAGGTTACTAAATAAAATGCAGCAGATGCAATAGGTACTTAATCAGAGGCAGTAGCTAGTATATTTAGCTAGTATATAACATTCAATGCTAACCCGAATGCAGTGCATAACTCTATTGGATGCAGTAGGTACTGATTCATATGCCATTTGTACTCATTAAAATTCAGTAACTACTGAAGTAAATGTGGCAGCCTCTGAATAAAATGCAGTTTGGACTGAAATATAAAAAGTGAATGTCACTAATGAAATGCTGATATTAGAGAATAAATGCTTCTGAATAAAGTAAATACTGAATTGAATGTAAATGCAGTAGGTACTAAATTATAGCAGTAAGTGCAGAATTAAATCCAGGAAGTAGTGAAATGAATGTGGGAGGTCTTAAATTAAATAACATTGGGGATTGAATCAAAGGCATTTGGTTGTGAATCAAACCCAATTTCAGTTCAATAGGTTGTAAACAAAGTATATAATAAGAAATAAGCTATTTTTTTTAATATAAGAGAGAAAAGTAAAGTCAACTGTTATAGTAAGCGGTTTAAGATAAATAAAAGTGCAATGTCAGTTTAAGTACTTCAGGAACAGGTAGGTCTTCAGTCGTCGTTTGAAGACTGTCAGAGTTCTAAAACTCTAAAAGAAGTTGGTTCCACCACCTTGGAGTCAGACTATAAAAGAGCTAAAATTTAACTAAAATGTAACGATGGAACCAAAGAGCCAAAACTAAGAGGGTTAATGTTTTAAGTGGTGCAAGTACAGGTTTTACAGCCTTCTTTTGCTCTTCATTTAAAATTTCCTATGTCAACTTTAGACAATTTGCAGAGGAACCACATAAATTGTGTTTTCACAAATATGTAATAACACATTATTAAGGGTAAAAGCAGGGATGCCTCGGAAAGATATTGGATATTTAGCATATTCCGTACCTTTCCGCCTCAATAGTGCCTTTACAGAAAGTACCCATGCCATGGGCAATAACACACTACTTCTATTTACTATATACTGTTACAGATTCTGGCGTTTGATCTATGTGCCGATTGCACTTTGGATGGTCCTTTTTCTCTTTAGCCCAGATGACGTGATGACCGTCATTTGCAAAACAAATGTGAATTCGTCAGAGCATTTTCCACTTTGCATTAGTCCATGTCAGATAGGCTTTGGCACAGAGATGGTTGTGGCATATCTGGGAGTTGATGATGCACTGAGCCTACCCGGTTATATTCCATACATTCTGATATTTATTTTTAATGCAGTGCCTCTTGCGGTCGAGGACAAGGTCATTTAGTATGTTTTTTTTTACCTTGTCGATTATGTGCAGAAATTTTTCTAAATTATTTCATTACATCTCATTAATATGAAATATAAATGAGGAAATATGTCCCTGCAGTTGTTTATTGAGGAATATTTTCCTCACACACACGTTTTAAACAATATCCCAATTTTACTGGAAATGGGATTTGCTTTTTCTTAAAAATTTTTTTTAATAAAATAACATATCATACAATGTAATGCCCTGTTTTACCTGACATGAAATTAAAACAGCTCTCCAGATTCACCAACTCTAATATAGAAGATACACACCTACATAGCAAATACAGTTTCACAGTTTCAATATTCTCATAATTTTCTCTTGATTTAACACACACTGGTAAACTTAATAGATATTTATTAAATCTGAGCTAAACAGCCTTAATAGAAAAAAATATTTTTAAGTACTATTTAAAATTCTGGGTCATTTTACATTTCAGACAGATGACAATGGTATTTTTATTTATTAGTGTAAAATGGGTCATATTTTACTTTATTACATATTTTACAGTATTTAAAAGTTAAACGTGTCTTTGAAAATGATGCATAAATGCATCTACATATTACTGATTTTACTGCTTTATCGACAGTGCTCATGCCAATAAAGCACAACAGAAATGAAAAAATAAATAATTGAATTAATATGATAAACATCATGGCCAATTATGTTATTAATCACAATACACTTTTCTAATATATTTCTGCTTTTAACACTTAACATAAGAAAAATATTTCATTTATATAGCACATTTCATAAGCACAGTGCTTTACAAAAGATGAATTGAAACTATAAATAAAAAAAGTGTATGTGAACTTAAAACTTGAATAGTAAAAACAGGAAACTACAAAATGATTTATAAATTAATTTAACATAGATGTGTTTTTACCAAGTAGGATTTGCCCTGACCCAGACCTTATATTTTTTTATTTGTTCATACTATACTTGAGCATTTCCCTCACCTTCGTTTATGGTTAAAAATCTTCTGATGGTTAATTAGCAAAACGGTAGTGATTTAATAAAATAAGGTTAAACCCTGCTTTATAGAGAATGATGATCTATTGAGTTTGTACCGATTTACCATTTCTGAACATTTTACATTAATTTGTGTATGATTCACTGTGTTATTCATTCATTTTCTCTGTCACAGGGTCTGCCATCACAGGATCTGCTGTTTTTAGAGTGGGAAAGGGAACTGGAGTACCCTGAAAAAACCTCTGCAAGTGCAAACTCTGCACAGAAATACCCCTTGGCTGGGAATCGAACCCGGGACATTCATGCAGTGAGGTGGCAGTGCTAACCACTACACCACTGTGCCGCTTCTGTGTAAATTAATTAATGTTTATTTTGGATCAGTAAAATCAATAATGTTGTCCTAGAATATTATTTTATTGTTTCAAATCATTGTTTCAAACAGTCTCAATTTGTTAGTTTGTTTGTGGACAAAAAATTTATAAAAAAAAAGGGATTAGCAAACACTGATAACATCACATTGCTATGACTGGCTGACTGAAATTGTTTAACAAAAGGTGTAAATCCAAGATCACATCCCACTTGGCAAAATCGGATCCATTGTTAAAGAAGATAGAATGATGCAATCAGTTTGGCAGAATAAAATGTTATCTACATCATCATTGTTGTTCAAAACCCTGCTTCGAGTCCTAGGTCTGGAAAATTTTAATACTTCTACTTTAAGAGAAGTGTTAGCATGGAATTTTTGTTCAGGTTACGAAAGCCTGCTGTTAGCAGCATTTTTACAGTGTTAACTTCTTTCTAATGTGCTAAACTCGTACACAAAAGACTTTTGTCCTTTTTTTCTCATGTTTTTGTGTCTTAAGAGGCTTACAACGGCCCAGAAGCATTCAAACAGCACCAATACTCTGAAAAGTGTGAGACAAGAGGTATTAAAAGCAGCCGAATGTTGTATTTATCGTTACTAGTTGTTGATGCAGAAAATATGAAAATGAGTTAAAACCATTAACACAGGCTTTAGAAATATGCAGTGTAAAACATCCGGTTATTATGAGCCAGAATTCGTTATGATCTTTAGTTAAATATTTCAGTGGTAGCTCACTGGTTTTGGTGTTGAACTGCTGATCGGAAGATTGTGGGTTTTATTCCCATCACCACCAGTATGCCACTTAGGCCGCTGCTTAGTTCTAAAAGTTGTTTTTATATAATATAGATTTATGCTGTATAAATTATGTTTATTAGTTTTCATTTCACCGACCTACAGCCAAATCAGACAGGCAGAGGGTAAGGCAATTAAACTGTGTGAAAGCAATGGAGTATGCTGAGTGATAAAAAATAAAAAGAGACATTGCTTTTTAAATATCAAAGTTTTGTTAATATCAAATATCAAAATTTTGTTAATATCATAATTTTGTTGCTAGCAATGTCAAATTTTACTGTATATTGGTAACTACTGAAAATTTGTATTAACAACCTTTTTTGGTTTAGTCCATTGCCCCCAAAAAGTATGTGCACAAACTTGTTTTGCAAACCTTTACATTTCAAATGTTAGAATCAGCTTTAGTAAAATTAAATATTTTACACAAGCTAGCAGCAAAATACATGTGCCTGAAAACATATACTTCTCGACTATCTATGTAGTATGTGAAAATCCGTATGGGAGGTAGGTAGGTGGGTGAAAGAAACCCGGATGATCTACTTTATTACCTTTACCTGGCTTTTACATTTCTCATAAAATGGACGCTTTACCATTCCAGTGGGAGAGCCGACTCAAGATATTCCAAATTGATAGTAAGCACTTTTTAATATGTAAAAGTAATTCAGGGAAAAGAATGGTACTCCTACTTCTTATCATTGTTAAACACTGTTTAAGTAAGCAACTTGACACGTGACTAGTTCAAATTTAGATTTTAGCTTTAATTGTTAAATTTCCCATTCTTCTGAAAGACATCAGTCATGTGACAAAATCAACATGACGTATGTAGTCATGAAGCACGCTCTTATTCAAATTAAGTATCTCACATGTGAGCTTGGCAGGTAGCCTGTTTTCTTAGATTATATAGAGTCCAGAAGCAAGCCAGAGACAAACATTTTGAAAAAAAATGAAACAATGTTAAAATTAAGTTATTCTTTTAACATACAAAACAAACAGGTTTTATGCTGCAGGAAATTTAACTTGTGCGGATTCTTCTCCTGTGCTTGTGTCTGCATGGCTATCTAGAAGAAAAGGTAAAATAGTAGCACAGTGATTAAGGTGTTGGACCGCTAATTGGAAGATCCGGGTTCAAATTGCAGCACCACCAAATTGCCACCGCTGGGCCCCTGAGCATAGCCTTTAACCCCCTAATTGTTTAGCTGTACAAAAAAAAAGTAAATGTTTGTCTGGATAAGAGTATCGGCCAAATAACAGAATTATAATTGTAAGACAAGGTCTTTACTGGGGATCTGTCTCTGGGGATCAGCGTTCAAGTGCTGATCCACCAACTGGGCTGGATACACATTATGGATGTGTTGAAGGATTTTTGAATGTTGCTGTTCTTTGTAATCACAATTTTAGGAGGTTTAAAAAGTGAAAAGTAATCAGATGGAAATAAAGCTTGTATCAAGTAAATACATTTTTTTGGAATCTATACATTTTGTTTATGTTTAAGTTTTTAAATAGCCATAGTTTTATCACTTTTCAAATATATAAATGTAATATTTATCCCAAATAAAGAAAATTTATATATTATTAAATATATATTTAATTTATTTAAAAAACTCCCTAAGATAATGTGTCATATAAATTATATCTAAGGCTAATCTATATGCCTTCCTGTTTTTACACAGCCGACAATAGGCAATAAATTCAGTTAAATGCTGATGAAACATATGAAACATTTTTTAGTTATCTAAGACATCTCAAGAGCTTGTTTAAAAACATTTGAAATTTATCCTAAAACACCAAAATTCTGTCTAAATTTATCCTTAAAAGTGGAAAAACTAATGCCACAACCTACATTTACATTTACAGCATTTGGCAGACGCTCTTATCCAGAGCGACTTACA
>JAOTQW010087123.1:0-11263 GCA_026260075.1 Sisor rabdophorus | reverse complement strand
AGTTGTAAGTCGCTCTGGATAAGAGCGTCTGCCAAATGCTGCAAATGTAAATGTATATTAAATATTTGATACTGAATATTTTTTGTGTTCAGTATTCTCTTTTACATTTGAATACTGACTTAAATATTAATCAACAGGGTTAGGGTAAAGAGGGTAAACATTATGTTAAGCTAGGTGTTTTAGCCATTTTAAAAGAATTTACATACTGAATATTACAACTATAAACTCTGACATAAATCTTAAATCATAAATCTAAAATCATTGTTATATTTAAATCAATATTTGTGTTTAAATGCTGTCTTTTACATAACATACATTATATGGCCAAAACATCCTTGATTTGCATATGAACTGAAGTGACATCCTGTTCCTAATCCATAGCTTACAATAAGACGTCAGCCCACCCTTTGCAGCTATAACAGCTTCAACTCTTTTGGGAAGGCTTTCCACAAAGTTTGGAACTGTGTTTATGGGAAATTTTAAGTTTGGAGGTCTGTAGTAACCTCTTTGCAATATGTTACTTAGCATTCGCTAACCCTGCTCCGTCAGTTTACATGGCCAACCACTTCGTGGCTGGGTTGCTGTTGTTCCCAAACACTTTGACGTTCTTATAATACAGCTGACAGTTGACTGTGAAATATTTGGAAGCAAAGAAATTTAACGACTGAATTTGTTGCACATGTGGCATCCTATCACAGTTCCACACTGGAATTCACTGAGCTTCCATTCTTTTACAAATGTTTGTAAAAGCAGTCAGCATGCTTAGGTGCTTCATTTTATACACCTGTGGAAGTGATCTGAACACTTGATTCTGATTATTCGGATGGGTGAGCGAATACTTCTGCCAATAGAGTGTATCTTTAACACCTTTTTTATGTCCTCCACTGCGCATAGCAATCCTTAACACAACAGCAACCCAAACTAAATGCATATCTTAAAATTCAGTATTGTGATGGTATAGTACAGTTCACGTTGACAACAGATTCAATTTTGTGGCTCGACAGCTTACTTAACATATCAGTGTACTTTTGCAGATGCGGATTTAGCCTATTTTATGCAAGAAATAATATAATGTACACATTGTTACAGCTTTCCTTTTATGCTTGACATGGCGTTTTATTCACTAATTAATTCAACAAAAAATTTACCTGCACCAAGCTTTAGATTATTCTAATCGGCAGTACCTTTGATGTGATTACATAAAGTTCATCAGTCCAGTGAGAGCCTCACTCCTACACTATGGCACTTACAAAGTTTAAATTGATGCCAGAGCAGTGGCACAGCAGTATACACAGTGAGCTTGAGTTAGCTGAAGCTGATAAATTTGAAAGCTATTGTTTCATTATTCTGTATAATATATTTCTCTGTGTTGCATCAAACACATAAACATGTCCTCTGTCGGAAGGGCAGTTTATGTTTACAGCCTCCCAAAATAATGAGACAGATGAGGCTGATTCAAGAACCTGTCGGAAGAATATATATTAAAGCGAGATAGGATAAGAGAGAGAAAAAGATTGATGGAGGCATGCAGGTTTTTTAGAGGCAAAATTTTCACACGATTAATGGAGCAGTTTTATTTAAGCAGCAGGGGATTTTTTAAAGTACTTTACAGCCCACTATACTGAGAAAAAAAATCGACCAGTAGTTCATGCTGGATTTAAAATTTTAATACAATACAGAATTTATTGTTTTGCCTCACAAGATTTGTGTGAGGAAAAGAAAGCAGCACTTGGGAAAAAAACATAAAAACAATTCTAAAACTGTTTGAATATTAGCAATTTATAAATAGTTACCTCTTTGGTGATGCATGAACACTTTACCACTGTTAAGAAAGGCAATTGACCATTTTTATTGTTTTTTTTTACCCCAAAAGTTCATAAACTACATTTTATTAACAGTTCAAACACAATGGCCTGGTGTAATAATAATCTTTCTTTTCCAACTGTCAAAATCTGTTTGTTTCTCAGGGATACCAACGCTCCAACCATTTCATCGCCACACAAGGTCAGTCCGTTGATTATATTGCCTTTTACTAATGCATTCAATATGCTGTGGATATTTGTAGTTATAAGATTATAAGTCTGTGTGTCATTTGGTGTGTGCCTATGTTGTGTAGAAAGTTTGTATTCATTCTTAGTTGTATCCTCATGTTATGAAATTTTAATGTGGAGTATAATTCATGATGCTGTTTAGAATCCAGGCTTTGTGGTTGCACTGCTCTGTTTTATGTTTCTCATAAAACTCCTGCTTTTTTCTCCTTTAAGCACACATCAGTCAATTTTGCTCTCTTTAATCCTTATTGTTTTGTTAAATTTTACGATTTAAGGTAAGAGAATCTGCTATGAAATTGGTGTACTTCTGATCCATATTTTGAAACCCTGAAGCCACTGATAATCATGTTTGCTTTGCACATTTATTTTTTTTCTGAATATCCTCACCTAGCCTAAGAATCACAAGTCTAAGAATTCCTTATATGCTAATCAATTCTATTCTAATTAGCATATTACTTGACTGTTGTGTGTGTGTGTGTGTGTTTATCTTCTGATGGTCTGGTAACCAGGTATCCAGTTCTCTAAAATAGTATCCAGGCTCCTACTGTAGAAACTCTCTAAAAGCAATCTTTGGGTATATGCACCTGCATTTTCGTCAATCACAAGACACATCATCATTCAACATCTATGACTTCCATTACTTCAAAGTCAATGGAAAATTTCCCCCAGAATGCACTGCACATGTGGCTTTTACGCTAAATGTGCTATTAGTAGAGAATCATCGCACCAAGAAGGACACTCTTAGTACCCTTTCATCGTATAGACACCAAACACTCATAATGTCCTTGTTTAAAATGTGTCCTAAATTTGTCCACCATCCGGTACCTTTTGGAGGCAGCTTCAGCATAGCAGAAAAAGTAGCAGTAAAAAAAATCTTAACCCAAAAACCATATAGGCATTAATATAAGCACCCGTTTCAATGTATATTTTAATACGGGTTCTGATTTCTTATACAATATGACAAAATACCATAATATGTTTATATTATATGTATTTTGTAGCATTTTGTAAAATTAGTAGGTACTGTAGTGTTTCTAAACCAAATTTAACTACATAATAGGCAATTTGAATGATGTGGTAATTTGTTGTGGTACTTCTACTACACTTGTTAAAGATACAATAGTAGCAATTTATATATAAAATAATTAAAAGCAAAAAATCATGTTACCAAACCGTTCATTTTTATTGTCTATTTTTGTTAAGTACCTTTGTTACCTTTTTTACCTTTTGTCGAATCAATAATCTGACATTGCAGTGCATTATGAATGGAAATCTGACATTTCAGACTGAAGCACAAGGTCTACCTTTAGCAACTGTTTCCCTTTTATAGTATGGTGTATACAAGTAGTGTAAATACTATAATAATACTTTAGTGAATACTAAAATATGATACTGTAGGCCACATTATTCTAGTTTACTCTAGTAACTTGTAAAGTTAACAGCATTGTTTAGTACAGTTTATTAATGTACTAAAATTAATTCTTTAATATGTATGTTATACTACAATTTATTACATCTGTAGTAAATCCTAAACTATACTATGCTATTTCTTTGTGTTAGTAATAAGAAACATTTCATTCGGCTCAGGTAATATGGTAATACTTTCAGGTATTACATAGTTCATTTGCACCATTAGTTAAGTTGGATTCCTTTGATTTTATTGCTTCAAAATCCTTTATCATTAATGATCAAGAGCTGCTGCTTGTCAAGAACATACTAGGTAATTGCTGTTGTTTTAATCAGCAGTAAATTTTTACTTGTATTTTACAATGATCCTGTATTTCTAAGCTCTTTTTAATATTCTTGCATAGCACAAATAATCTGAACAGTGTTTAAGGTGTTTTAGTCTGCTGAAAGAAAGATTTTTGCATTCAATTGCCAGATAAATTATAAGCTTTATGCAGGAAAATACATCAATTTAGCAACAAAAGCTCCGCCAAACAAAGAGTAAAACAAAAAGATCAAAGTAGGCATACCACAGCTCCAATAATAGAAAAGTTTTTAATTGTGTTCTCACAAGTTACATTTCAAGCTACATGCTCTTTAACTGACAATTTGTAGACATATGAAAACATGTTTCTATTGTGTGATAGAAATGCATTTAGCTCGAAACGTAACCTGCTGTGAGAGTCCAAATATGTCTCTACATGTTTACATCAGTAATTCTTTTTAAATCTTTTTCGTATGTATCGCTATTTAACTATGAATAATGTTGAATAGAAAAAAGAAGAGAGGTAAAAAAAACTAAGTTAGCCTTAGGCTAACCCTTTAACCATTTGGAACAGATCTGTCTGAATTCTTGGCTGGCAGTCGAGGTTGGAGGTTGTATGAATATAAATTACATGCTGATCATAGTACCATGGAAGAATAGCAAGTAGAAAAAAGTGGACGGGGTGATGATAGACATGTACACAAGACATTATGTATTTTCAATACCTGACATACAATCTTGGTTGTTTTTTGTAATCCCCATGCTTGCACCACAAACCCCCAACACACACACATACACACAAGATTAAAAAACTTGTTCAAGGTTCATATATCCAGTCAGTTGTTGGTGCATTGCAAGAAGCACTTGGCCTCAGGCTGCCTCGACTGTCAAGCACATCCCAATGCAATATGCTGCAAAAAATAGGTGAGAGTGAAAGGATAAGAGAGACAGGGAAAGAGAGAGAGAGAGAGAGAGAGAGAGAGAAAGAGAGACTGAGAAAACAAGAAAGAGAGAGTTTTAAGGATTTATACCAAAAGAAAAAGCTTTCTATCTGTAGCCTTGAGATAAATTCCACGTGTGATTATGCATGATTGCTTCACACAGAAGCTCCAGGTCACCAAAACAAAACAATGTTTCAGAAGCAGCTTCTAGTTTTAAAATCTCTACTTCATACATGTATATTTGCAGACCCGAGTTTCCAAGCAGAGGATAAACTTAGCAAAAAAAATGCAATCAACTATGAGCAGCAGTTAAATCTTGGAAATGGATTTTTTTAACAGAAAAACTGTAAAGATAAAAAAAAATTTTAAGGAAAAATTATGTATTCAAAAATAGAAAAAAACAACCTTTTGGATGCATAATAAACAATTTGTGCTTTTTACATATATATATTTTACATTAATTATGTTGAAGTCATTATGTGAACTTTTTTATTTGTACATTTATTCATTTATTTTATGTTTAACATCACACTACAGTATCTTGCATAATACTCTTTTAGCAATAGCTTTTCCATACTTAAATTTCACCTAGAGTAGCATGACAAAAAAAGAAGGCTAAGATCCCGTTTGAATGAAGAAGATGGTGTGTGAAGCCTTCTTGCATAGCCTACACACTACTCTGTAGTCTGAAGATGAATCATCTTTCAAAATGTACAGTACATTCAGCTCACACACTTGAGACATATACAGTAATGTTATGCAGGGTTTCTGTCAGGGCCTTCAGTAAACTTAAAGCCAAATACACTCATCTTACATATTTCTGTAACAGCTAACATAGATGGATGAAAATAATGAGCATATTATTCACGACTAAAATTATATGGCACTCTCTGCCTTGATGTTTATTGATGCTTTAAAAAAAGCTGTTTAGTCTGTCAAAGCTAGACTCTTTTCATGTGCCTTTTATGCTAAGTAAAAAGCAAACAAGGCCAAAAAAGTATTTGTTGAACTGCTAGCAGAGCACTCATGGCTGCAAGTGCAAATAGTCCATTAAAATTTCGGCATTTGTTATAGTTACACTATTTGTGTAAGTCTTTTTTCAATTATAGATCCTTTTATAGATCCAGCATTTTTATTAGATCAGCAACAAGATCACCTCTTGTTTACATATGTAATCCTGGTCCCCATAATTAGACATCAGAAATGAGACACTGTGTAAAAACACTTTGAAAATTAGATAAGCCCATCAGCATAACACCACATCGTTGTCCCAGTGTCATGTAAATCTGGTTGTAAAAAAGGTAGAACTGGACAAATGTATGCGGGTAGTCCAACTTGTCACCCTACAAATAGTACGCTCAATAATAAGGCCCTGAAGGCCACTTCATTACTAGTAGAGTGTGCTCTGAGCCCTTCTTGGACCTGGAGGGTGATGAACTCATAAGCAAAAGTGATGGCCTTTAACACATATTTTTATTGCATGGGAGTAGCATCCATCGGCTTGGGGAGAATTGACCATCCTTAAAGTTATGTTTCTCCCCAAGGTCCCCAAACTGCAGTAGCTGCCTTTTCATCTTGAGTTTAGAGGTGAGTGTGTAGCAATGCTCTGCCTTTGTGTTAAATGGTATAGGGGCTAGATTTATAGGGATGTGTCCAGCATCTCCCTATACCCCGAATCAGTGAGGTAGGTACCACTGGAACACAGAAAACTGGGCAGAGCTGTACCTCCCATTTATCCAGACTTTTCACCAGGTCTGCTTGAGGGAAGGGGTGGCCTAGTGATTGAGGTGTTGGACTGATACCAGAAAGACCAGGGTTCAATTTATAGCATCACCAAGCCACCACTTTGGACTTCTCTAACCCCCAGTTGCTCAATTAAAAGACGCTCTGGATAAGGGTGTAAATGTACATGTAGTATCTGTAAAGGAATTAGTGGTAGTTTTTTTTGTTTAATTTCTAACAAATGCTGGGGGTAGAGCACTGGGCACATGGCTAGATGTGTTGCCACTGTACATCAAAATTTCATTGGCTGATGATTCTGGTGCTAATACTTGGCTAATGCCAGATGTTGTCTTTTAAAAGTAAAAGCATATCTGTGTTATCTGTAGTGCTTCCCAAATATTTTTGTTGTAGGGTATGCAGTTAAAGTTATCAAAACTAATACTAATAACTAATTTTGTGAACATTACATTTTACTGAAAAATATATACCAAATACATTTTATAGGCCTACCACTGTACAACAGACAAAAAAGCCCGAAAAACAAAACAATGGCAATGCATTGATACTAAAAAAGCAAACCTGAATAAATCCTTGTGATCACTATTCGCACATAGGGCGAGAGGCAGGGGTACATGCTGGACAGGTCGCCAGTCTATCGCATAATATAAACAAACAACCACACACTCTCAGACTCACTTCCATGGACAATTTAGAGTCACCAATCAACCTAATGTACATGTTTTTGGACTGTCGAAGGAATCTCATGCAATGCGGGGAGAACATGCAAACTCGGCACAGAAAGACCCCAAGCCCGGGAATCGAGCCCAGGACCTTCTTGTTGTATGGCAACTGTGCTAACATTACACTACCGCACTGCAAAAATTCCATAAAATTAATCTTAAAGATTTTGATTTGAGAATCATAAAGTCCTTATAAAATATAATAAATTCCACAGCATTTAAATTCATGTTTTTATATGATAAGGCAGCTTTGTTTAAAAAGTAGTACAGTACGTTAAACTTGTAGGATTACCAAGTTGTAAGTAAGGCCCTAAATACCAGGGAATATATATATAAAAATACTGGACAGCCTGGCAATTTACCAGGCTCAATCGTGCACGATGACAGAAACTGCAGACAATTTACAGACGCGACCTATGCCAGAATTTAAGTATGCCAGAATTTCAAATGGAATGCAGCCAAAGTACCTACAAGAAAGCCCAGAAGAACTAGCACAATACATAGCCTCAGAGGTTTTTAACCACTGTTTCTTGAATCTCTAAAAATTCTGGGCTCAATAGCAAACTCTTTTAACCTTTTAATTATTTACAGTATTTTTAGGACATGGTGTACTTGTGTTCATCATCAGTAAAGGTGGTAGAATATGTTTGTAAAGCATTTGCAGAATAAGTGTTGTAGTTTTATTCCTAATTTCACAAAACAGTTTTCCTGACTTCACCTGAGTCACTGCTTCCGTATTAGTTTTTTTTTTTAGCTCTAGCTGTTTTCTTTGATCCTTTATTTTCCTCAGTACCTTTTATCACATGAAATACCTTTCAACATTTATAGCCATTACCCTTTTTCTCCATCCACTGTTCCCTCTATCTTATTCAACAAACCTCCACATTAATCTGTAGAGAAATATTTTTCTCTACCTTAGCCTTCTTTCTGGCATTCTGTAGGACCCAAGCAGGACATGATCTATGACTTCTGGAGGATGGTCTGGCAGGAGAACTGCTACAGCATTGTGATGCTCACCAAACTGGTGGAGGTAGGAAGAGTGAGTATAGCATTTCAATAACCCCATATGTGACTCCTTTTCCTTGCATTTAATGAGCACCATCCATTTCTGATGCAGCGTCATCTCTCATCGATCTTCTCCGTGCTCCATCGCTCTCAGTCATTGTCATAGTGCTTGACAAAAACAATGCATTATTCTTAGATGAGCTATACCCATGCGATTTATTTCTTAGCTCTCTATAGTGAAGTGGTCTTCTCTGCAGCTGGGCACAGCTTGTCTGCGTTTAACTGGCTTAATTGATTAGAGAAAATTTGATTGTTATGATAAAAATTGTGCCAAGACGTTTTGCAAAAAGAAATCGGATTCTTAATTATAGCAGCTAGCATGTATGGGTCTATCAGTTATACCTTTAATCTAGAAATATTTCAAGCATAATTCAATCAATGTTTACATGAGACATGGTGAATAAATTATGGTTCTTAATTTCCTATGAGCTGATCTTAATTAGAGGCGTTGTTCTCCTCGTTTCTGTGTTTGTTTCTCGCAGGTGAAATGCTGCAAGTACTGGCCTGATGATAGTGAGGTATATGGAGATATTAAAATCACACTGATGAAGACTGAAACTCTGGCTGAATACGCAGTGCGCACCTTTGCCATGGAACGGGTTAGCAGTTTAACATTTTCTCACTGCTGCTATAGCTGTGGAGACAATGTCTATTATATGAAAACTGCTGTCTCAGGAATCTAAAATAGCATTTTTTGCAGGAAAAATAGACTTATGTTTACGTGTATGTTTATAAAGATCAGCAAATAATCAGTTTGACCAATTTTTTTTTCTTATTTTCTTATAGTTGATCTTTCATTATTTGTGTCAGTTTACATTATTGTAAATGAATTTTTCAAAAATTTTGTGCAATTTCGCAATCCTGACATAATGATTCAAAAACAGTCCCTACAGGTTCAGTAACTTGTTTGCTATGGTTCTAAAATCACAGTGTGTGATTAACACAAATAAAACTGATGTGTAATAAACTTAAATAAAAATAAAAATTTAAAGCTACACACACGATGTAACAAAGGAAATAAAAGCAAAAAATAATAAATGAAATAAATACACCTAAACAACATTATTATAACAAACCCCTAAAGATCAATATGGTAGAATTCATGTAACTCATAGTTTCCTTTACTTTCATAACATATATTAAACAACAATTGATTTGTAAAATATTTTACCTAATCTACTATGGCAAAAATTATGCTTAACCCGAATTGAGGTGTTTTTTTTGCCTTTCCTCTCCAGCGAGGTTATCCAGCCAAACACGAGGTGTGTCAGTTCCATTTTACATCGTGGCCAGAACATGGAGTGCCGTATCATGCTACTGGCTTGTTAGCTTTCCTACGGCGGGTCAAAGCTTCCACACCTCCAGACACAGGGCCTGTCGTTGTCCACTGCAGGTACACATGTCATGTACACTACACTGCTACAGCACTGTAGGTGGTCTTCCAGAATGAATATTGCCACCACGTACCATAGCTGCAAGGCTGCACTTTAACTTCAAGTCAGTCGTGTGTCAGTCGTGTTTGAAGAATACAAACAGGTGAAACAACAGGAGAGGTTAAAAACCGAATAGAACTGTTACACTTTTGTTCGTAAATAAAGATACAAAAACATGAACTGTGTAACATTATAACATATTTACAAATAATTATAAAATTATCAGAGAGGGTTAATTTTAAAACATATTGTATTTGTGGTTATTTTATAAAACAGTCTTTGTATAAATATATTAATTAGTTACAATGCAGTAATTATATTAAATTTTTTGTAAATTGGTGACTCTAAATTCCCCATAGGAGTGGGTATAAGTATGAGTGGTTGTTTGCCTATTTGTTGCCTTGTAATGGACTGGCAACTTGTCCAGGGTGTACTCCTGCCTCTCACCCTATGTGCGCTGGGATAGGCTACAGCAGGTTTAGAACATTAATGAATAAATGCAATATTACAAATGCAAACGGGTGGCAAAGTGGGGTAGTGCCAACCTTCACATAGCAAGAAGGTTTTGTTGTTCTCTAGGTTAAGGTTTCTGTGCAAAGTTTGCATGTTCTCCCCATGCTTTCGTGGGATTATTCCAGGTGTAAGTGCATGAGTATGTGGTTGTTCATCTGTAGACTGATGACATTTTCAGGGTGTACCCCTGTCTTTCGCCCTATGCGTGCGATGGGCTCCAGCAGACCACCGCGACCTCGAGTAAGGGAATAAGCAGGTTTAGAAGATGAATAAATTACATATGCAAACCGGTATATTGTGCTAAAAACATCAGTGTTTTGAAAAATGTGTGCAGTATATAGACCTGATAATGACAAAAGCCTTCACCCAAATTGAAGGGTGATTTTTTGCAGTTTTAAAATATGCAAATCAAAACTTAATTAATCTTCTTTTTTTATGTATTTTTTTAAAGATTAAATCATGTAAAATAATAGCAATGATTTTGCCATCCTTGATGATATAGAACTGCTTTATTATAAAGGTTTTAATACTGGCCAAGCCCAAAACCTGATGGTTCTATGCAAAATGCCAAGATTTTTCAGATTAAACAGGCTGCTAATGACTCAGCCACAAAGGTGCAAACAATTTATTTTAATAAATCAGATTAAGCCTCATAAATTTGTACAACAATCCCAGTCTAAATATTGAACATGAAAAATTATAATGAATACATAATCATATCTGTGTGTGTGTGTGTGTGTGTATGCAGTATGGGTGCTGGTCGGACAGGTTGCTACATTGTCCTGGATGTAATGCTAGACATGGCTGAGTGTGAGGGAGTTGTGGACATCTACAACTGTGTGAAGACACTTTGCTCACAGCGCATCAACATGATTCAAACCGAGGTAATGTGAACTTGAAGATTAATAAATCGTTAGAGTATGTCAAGCTTGCAACAAAAACTCTTCTTTTGTAGGTTTGTAGCTGACTGCAATCCCTCTAGCAAATAAAAAAAATTAATAAATAACATAGGGCGGCGCGGTGGCGCAGAGGTGCCTCACAGCAAGAAGGTCCTGGGTTTGAATCCCGGGCACGGGGTCTTTCTGTG
>JAOTQW010087044.1:0-11272 GCA_026260075.1 Sisor rabdophorus | reverse complement strand
ATAGATAGATAGATAGATAGATAGATAGATAGATAGATAGGCAGGCAGGCAGGCACAGGGCCCATTTTAAAGTACATTTCAGATGCTTGTTTGTTTCAACCTTGGTGTATACCGCATCATTAATTTATGCTTATAAGAGCTAAGCTTTTTTGACTGAAAACTTTTAAAAGCTTTTCCGCTCAGTGCACAACAAACAAAATAAGAACATTTGGGCTGTATTGATTGTCGGCTAGATAAATAATTAAGTTTGCACAGGAAGGTTTCTTAACCATCTTACCAAGTGTCGTCCTAGAATCGTCTATGGATCAGACATCGATTTGCAGTCAGGAAGGAAAAACAAAACAGTCAAGAAAGAAATGAGAGATCAAAAAGAGCCACCATTGCTGTGTGTGTTGGGGTATATGATAATATAGTGTACATGTTCCCTTGTGCGAAACAAGCTCCAAAGAGAGAGAAAGAGATGAAAGAGTAATGGAACAGGAAGTCAAGTAGAGTGACGTGCAATCCTTTTTAAGCTCGCTTTCTTTTGAGTTGCCAGGTAATGTTAGGAAAACACTATTACTGGTATATAGTAGGATATTTTCTATTTAAATAAAATCAAAAGCAATTATACTTTAAAAAAAATTATGAGCATATTCTGACAAAAGTCTAGCTTCACTTTAGTGTGATGATATCTTTCCTTGATTATGGTTTTACTTAAGTATGGTGAGACATTTGTATGTTATTCAATCATACCTGTTATATTTTAAGAGATGAGTCAGGAGTAAATGGATGCTGCTTTCTTTGGCGCAGCTTTTAGTCACGACGCAGGTGCTACCTCTTCTTTTACTGGGAGAATCCAGATTAGCTCTACTAATGGCTCTTGTTGAGGGACACTGGATAACTAATCAGGGTTGTTTGCTTTTCTCTCTGGAAACCACTTCTAATTTTATCTCTTAGGTCATATATCATTGATTTCTGGTCTCTGCCATTTTAGGCATCTGCATGTCTAGCTGAAGAGAAAAGTAAGCCAGTGACCTTGGATAACTTAAGAAAAAGCAGTCATCTGTGCAGTTCAATGATGAATATCTTTCTCCCTGAGGCTCTCCCACAAGATCTGTTGTTGAGTGGGTGTAATTTTCCTTTAAGTATGAGAGCCACAGCTTTTATCTGTCTATTTATTTAGTGTATTTAAAGTTTTTAACTAACAATCCTGTAATAATCAGTAGGTTTATCAGAAAAAAACAGCATAATTAACAGTTAATAGTTAATAAGGTTTCGAACATGTTTTTAAGAATATCCTCAAATTCTATTTTATTTTTAATAGTGGTATTTTTCTCCATCTCTCTGTTGCTCTTTTTTCTCTTTAGTTGTCTCGTTCTTTCTCTTTTGCTATCCAAAAAAAGATCATTGTATAACACATTCTCCTGCCATTCATCAGTGGCAGCAGCTGCCCACAGGTCAGCCCACAGGTCTGCCCACAGGTCTACCCACAGATCTGGTACAAGATGATACAGGATTTGGTTTTGATGAAAAAAAGTAACAAAAATAAAAAAGGATCAACTACTGCAGAAGCCCAAGTGGTACATGTTTAAAAATGGGTTTCTACAATTTACCTGCAGTTTTTTTATTGTATAAATAAAACAATCATGCCATAGAATGCATTACTGGTTGCAGTTGATTCTGGACTAAGTAATTAAAATGATGAATGCAAGAAATAAGGATTATTTAAATAGGGGTATTGGCAATATTATTGTAATCAATAGCATATTCTAAATGGACACATTTTTGGATACTGTCCCTAAAATCATTTTAAGTGCATTTAGTACCAAGCTGTGCTATAAAAACTGCTAAAAGTGCATATGTTGATTTAGTGTTCATTTATTGCCTTTTATCATTTTACTGAAGAAAAAGTTTAAATAAAAAAGGAGAAATAAACTCTTTAATATATTGGTGCAATAGATTAAACAACTGTAATATGCAATATAAATAAAAATAAAAATATTTTAAATTCTAACACGTTGTACTCAAATGTACCAGCTTGTTTACTACCATGTTATATAGTCTCTGAATATAAAACCATTATAATGCAAAAAGCACACTAATAAGCCTCATAAGATGTGTTTTTGTTTTATTATTTGTATTGTTCTGCTAGCTAAAAAAATGTATCATGCAGTAAGCGATGGCGCCCTCTGGTGATTAGAAGGTTGATTTGTTGCACTATGTATGTGGGTCCTGGCACCTTAACCCAGTACATCACCAGGTCTGTTTTTTGTTGTTGTTGTTGTTGTTAAAACACTGAAATGTGTCCAAATGCATTCTAATTTACATCATTTTAACACATTTGTTAAGTTAAAAAGCAAGAATTATTCATGTTGCTTTGGCGACTAACTGCTATCTATGTAATAAGCACTAATATTGTATGCCAGCCTGGATGTTATACTAATGTCTTGCAGGTAGTGTTAAAAAAATAACTATTTAAACATTCTACTCACTTAATCATTTATTTTACTGACTCATTACACAAGTTATACACTTGTTAATTCACTAATACATTGACTTAATCAGTCAATAATTTACTAAGCCACTGACTTTATTTACCCAGTCACACAACCCAGAGAAAATCAACCAACAACAACATGATCTTAAAGTTTGCCATAACATGTTACAGCTTATTTAGATAAAAGATTATATTTTATTTATTGGATAATTGTAATATTTCATTATTTAAATATTTAGCAAAATAAAAACTATTTGTAGAAAACAGATAGTTAATTCTCTATGGTGTTTAAATATGCTGTCAGGGTTTTTGGGCTTGTCTGTCATATACAAGCACATTTGTCTACACAACACTAGACAGAGATCACTGCAAGACAAGTCTGCAAGGTTCTGCAAACTGTGGCACTGTATTCAGTGTTATTTCTCATGACAATAAATATAAATACCAAAGACCTTATATAACAATATTATTATATAACAAAGATTATTCTTTTTGCACTTTATTCTGACTAAATAAAAACACATCAGAAATAATGAGAAGATAAGCAATTATAATATTCACAGCTCAGACCCTGTGGTTTCTAAGCTGCCTAATAGGCTTCTTTAATGCTTTCTCTATTTTAGCATTGGTTTACAAAAGCTTGGCATTAATCCAGCTAATGCCACCGAATGCTGTTGGCTATGCTGCATAAAACCACCACAGGAGCTGCGCTTTTTTATAAACAGGGCACGTCTGACTCTTGCATCAATTCTAGTGAACTTACATTCCTTTACTGATTTTTATGCAAGCTCATGCCCGCTAGTGTCGAAGATGCTTCACGGAGTGGGCGAGATTCTGGAAATTAAATGTAGGTCATGTGTTAGCAATTTTTGAAAAATCAAAAACTTAAATATCTACTAAGTGTTTACTGGACTGGATATAAAACCTGTTCAAGAGAAAATGGTGTTATAGTTGTTAGGATGGATGTGATTTTGACAAATAGGATGTGATCCTGAATTAACTTCCTTTTAACAATCACTCATTAATTTCCTATACCCGCTTATTCACTAATTTGGGTGTCTGCTGGACCCTATCTCAGCTGTCTGAAATGTGAAATGCATAAGTGATTTATCCTGGACAAGTTAATCGAACATACATGTTTTTGGACTGTGGAAGGAAACTGCAGTTTCTGAAATAAACCCACACAAGCTAGAGGAGGCCCCTGCCCGGGAATCAAACCAGGGCCTTCTTGCTGTGAGGCAACAATGCTTATCACTAAACCACTGTGCAATTGTGTGTAAAATCTGGTGAGTTCCACAGTTGGAACCACAAAAGAGTGACCTTCTTACCATAAAACAGGCTTTATGTTTTAAAATAATAATATGTGTAAATAAACAGAACTATGAGTTTACATTTTAGGCATTGAAGTCCACAGAAACTGTAGAGGTACTTATTTGCTATTGCCTGACAGTGTGCCATGATGATCAATTACTGTTACTAAAATCAGCTGACCTCAGAAAGCCAGCTCATCATTTAAAGTCTTAATTTAAATCTCTTTGCAAAATCAGCTGGATGCTTTGATTCACTCAAAGCCTGACACATAGTCTAAATGCCAGGCAAGCTTATGGATTTATCAAGCTACTGAAAGCCAGAAAAGAAAACCCTGCAAATCTAACAAGTCTAAATTGTGCATATTATGATGCCAAGAATGGCAGATGGTTCCTGCATTGATTCATTTGCAGCTCCACAGGTCTAGTATAGTAAATATGTTACTGGTAACTTGGTTTTCAATCCCATAAGTCTCTGAGGATTTATTCATATACAGATGGTACTGTGATAAACTGGGGACCAGTCCAGGGTGTACCCCTGCCCTTCGCTTTATGTGCTCTAAAAGGAATGAGTGAATGCAGATCGTACAGTGTTCGTTTTATTCTGATCTGTTAACTAATTAGTTTTTTATAAGGTGCATTAAAAATATTTACATTTTACCTTAATCGAACTACTATTTATCTTATCATTTGTTTATGATGCCAGTTTTTTAGCCACAAGCTTTAAAATCTTGAAGCTTTGTGCATACGGTACTCCCACATTCTAGTGTCCAATAAAAAGAAAATTAGGGTATGGTCAGTGCCACAGCTTTAGTGAGATTTTTTAAAATAAGATAGTATTTAGTAAAAATAAGAAATGTGTAATATTGGACAGTTATCTATATTTTATTAGTCACATTTTAACACTAATTACCTTATTAGAATAGAACTTATCAGTGGCAGTCAAAAGTGGTGGCCACCACTATCACATCGCAATTATAGAAACCATCAATACTATACAAAACGCAATACAACACGTGAAGGCATTACAGTTGCCTTATTGAAAATGAAAACAGGTTTTTAATCCCATATTTTAATCCCATAAAGAAAACTGTACCACAAACATCATCTGGAACAGTTCAGAATATCTTTAAATCATTAATATAATATCACATAAACAATTATATATTTATTACATAAATAATGCAGTAAATATATAATACATTTTAGTGTTACTGGCCATCAGCACTGGTCTGGCAGTGGTGAATAAACTCTTTCTTGGGCTGAGTCAAGCTTATTAATTTCAGGGTTAGCCAAACTCTCCTTGTGTTTTCCCCAAAATATCTTAAAAACATATTTTCAAGTATATCAGAGTCAGTTTGTCCTCCTCCCCCTAAAATTCTAATTCAAATGTACATATCTGCTTTGCTAACAGAACTGGGATCATATCCAGGCATATCTAGATGATGCCTAACAATTTCTTGGTATGAGGAATGACATATCTTACTCCCTGATCATTCAAGTGACACTAGATGACGGTGAGCATCTGTATGCAGAGGAGGATGGGTTGCAATTGCTTTTCCTTTTTGTAAGATTGTCACGTGATGCTAAAACAAGCTGCAGTTTAAAAAGAGGTTGCTTTGTGTAAATACATTCTTTAAAAATGTGTTCAAACATTAAATAAACATAGATGCAGACTTTTTTTTTATAGTTTAACCCAAAAACACTGAGTGTAAGCTAGGAATACACTCTTTATATAAGCCCCGACCATTGCAAGCAACACTGCACAGACTCATTTATACCTAGGATACCTCAGTATACACAATTACCCATCTATGCAGTCTAACTCAATGCTGCGCATCGCTCAGCATCCCAAACTCCCTGAATGCATACACACAAGGGGTTACCAACAACACTTCCTCAAACCACCTCCCCTTTCATTATAATTCTGCAGAATGTGATATTTGTACTACACCAAAATAAATCCTCGAGAAACCTACTAAGCCACTGAAAATGTCTAATGGGTGATTCAATTTATTTTACACTATTTTCCTGACTCAGTCAGTGTAGATCAGAAATCTTTGTTTCTATTCCTCTTCACAGGAAAGAAATAGATTTTTTGCTTTTAGAGGGGACACACATGCTTAAATTCTTTTATAGTTTTTATAAAATTGACATGAAAAAGGTAAAAAAGCCATGCTTTATTACAGCACTGTAATTAAAAATGTACCCAATGTTGTAGGAAAAAGACTAGGTAGAATGTGGCAAAAAGGGTGGCCTAATAACTATGGTGTTGGACTGATACCAGAAAGAATGGGGTTTGATTCCCAGCACTACCAAGCCACCAAAAAAAGTGATGAATTGTTAAAGCTCCATTTACTGTGAAAACAAGGGGAATTTTCTTTTACAAAAGACACAGCATAAATTTATACATACTCATTCTTACAAAATAAAGATTAATAGTACATATTTATTCACATCCAGTCAATCCATGCAATAGAATAAATTGGAAACACGAATTACTGAGCTTCCGGTAAGGTAAAAAAATGACAAAAAATAAGAATGTAAGAAATATTGTAATATATGTAAGAAGTGTGTAAGAAATATTAAATATTGGTACATCCTGTTATAGAAAAGGTGATCTTTTTATGAAACTGATAATCAAGCAACATGTGACTAAATGTTTTTTTTCTCCTTTTGTCCCCCCAATTTGCAATTTCTTTGCAATTAGATCGCATTTACTTTATATTTGATAACATGAAGCATCCACTATAAAGTTAGCTCCTGTTTAAAAAAACGTTGCAATTATCACAAAATATGTTTGTCACAGTATAATAATAATAATAATAATAATAATAATTAAGAATCTTAAGAATTCAATGTCACATCTATAAAATGTTTTACCAGATTGATAGTTCTACATTATCATTAGAAAAATTAACAACATCTGCATATTATTGGGTGTAAGTATATATTTTGTTGCTTCTTTTGCAGGAAAGGTCTTACAGTCTGCATTTAACCATTAATTATTATTTTAAATATTGGCTTTCCTTAATTTGTAACTTCAATTACAATCAATTTACGATGTTTCAATCCATTTTACTTGCTTGTTAGGCAAATGCTAATGGTAAAACATGCTTTTTCTAAAACAATTAATGATTTTGTCACAGGGGAGCTGACTTTTGAAATACACTTATTAAGAAAATGACATTTATTCCAGACAGCATTATCGATTGTACAACCAACTAGAGAGCTTTGATTTTGTCAGGTTTTTCAAAATCTAAATACAAAATCTGCTCTGTTTGTTGTCAGTTTAACTGCATTAAGTTTTGCCAAGGAACTACTACAGCATCAGTAAGTGTGCTTCTTACTTCTAGTTTTAGTATTTTTAAATTGGAAATAAACAAATGAAGAGACAGGTCTAGAAATGTAATGACCGCAGATCAGCTCAAACAGATCAGTACTCAGATGAGGCTGCCCTCTGGTGGTTTGGGGGAGGTAGCGTTACAAGAAAATCTTTAGTACAGTTTCAAATAGCTCAAAATAAAATATCTCAACTTCCTAAAATGTGTTTGTTTGCAAATTGAAAGCAAAATTATTTGATTCATTTCCTACAGTTTGTTGTTTATGTAGGAGCACCTGTAGATTTGATGCTACCTGAAAATGTACAAGGCTTTAAATAATGTGCAAAGCATCTGGAAGTACAATACTGTTGTGGCTGAATAACCCCAAATATCAAAATAAGGCTACAAAAGTTGACCTCAATCTAATAGCAAAATGGTAAATCTGGAATAAGATGTTTAAAAACACATATGAATTTAGTGTATTAAGAAATGGGGTAATGTAGTGGCATTTAAAAGATTAAAGGTTTTTGCTTACTGTGGATGGGATAGAATAAGTCTGATGTCTAATAGAAAAATCAAAGCCATTAAATGCCTTTGGATAAGGAAAAATATACTCTATATATTTGGCATAAGATTTTTTACATGAACTAAATTTTCAGTTTAGTACCCAGTGATTGCAAAAGTACACAAAGCAATTACTTAAGTAGAAGTAAAGATACTCACAGTGCAGTACTTACTACACTTTTATACTCAAGTTTAAGTAAAGAAGTATGGATCTAACACATTTACTTAAGTAAAAAGTACATCAGGTAACAGAAAAGTAAATCAAGAACCTGAATCAATTAGAAGAAAAGTAAAGTAAATCAACTAACAAAAAAGTTAAGAAAAGTAAATCAACTACTAGAAAAGTAAAGAAAAGTAAATCAACTACCAGAAAACTTAAGAAAAGTGATTCAACTCCCAGATAAGTAAAGAAAAGTAAATCAACTACCAGAAAAATAAAGCAAAGTAAATTATTAACAGAAAAGTAAAGAAAGGTAAATCAACTACCAGAATTCAGTTGCAGTTCTGTAAAAAGACTAATGTTTACTAATAAACTAAGTAATGTTAGCAAACACATGTGTACCCTATGGATAATGTGATATTAAAATGTGTATCCATATAAATTAAAGGTAACATTACTGACAGACAATAAAAATAGACTATTATTACTGAAAGCATTGAATTGGCTCTTGAAAAGAAAGAAATCATCAGGCCATCAAAAAGTCAAGCAATAACAAAAGTACACTGTACACAAGCATGTGCAAATTGCGAATTGCTAATTCAAAGAACTAAACACCCAACGAATTGAAAGATATATGCCAAACACTTAATAAATTAAATAAATGTAACTTTTCAAAACTGGATGGAAAGATGAGATTTGTGCAAATGTGCAGAGATTTTCTGTAAAATGTACGAGAGAAACCCTGTGTTACTCTGCAAAATCTCTGGGCATTTAAAACATAAATTATAAAGAAATATGGAAGAAAAGAGTAAGATACAGGATGTAAATGCAAAAATACAGACACAGAATGTAAATGGAATTTTACCTAATCAAATTTGGACAGGCACCTCTTAGTTGGAATTATTCATTTATTCATTCATTCATCTAACCACTACTCCACCATGCCGTACCCTGTTTTAATTCATGCTCTTATTTTTGTGGGCTGATATATGGCCTGATATTTTTTATATTGTATGAAATCTTTACTTTATACCTTATGGCCTGATTGCAAACATGGGTTTAAAAGTTGTAAACATGGTAAGAAAGCTTTATTAATCCTGAATCAACATTTAATTCAGATAATCATAACTATCTGATGTCATCGAATCTGCCTGAATACATGTTTTACTATTTCGATTTTGAATTTTCCCTCCTGATAAAAAATATTTATTTATTTTTGTTTAACGCCATACCAGCACCCAGGCTATATTCATGGAGACTTGACCTGTGGGAAGAAGCTGAAGTACCCGGCGTCAACTAACCCAATAAAAGGAAGAACATGCAATCGTCCCACAGAAAGGCTTCTGTCTGGGATTCGAACCACCGTGTTGTCCCAATGCTAAAAATTAGCTTATTGGCTGAGACTGATAACTCATTGATTCTTGCACAATTTACTGATGAATCCTTATTCATTATCTTGATCATTAAATTAAAACATGACATTATACAAACTATATTAATATAATTTATGATAGTCCACCAACAACATTAGTGAATTTAGACTCCTTGATTGATTTCAGTTATCCAAAATAAACATAAAAATAAAAGTAAATGTAGACAGTAAATCATAAACAATTGATGTAAAATTAAATGTAAAATAGTGTCAAATGTCACAACCTTCTTACATTCAACAGTCACGAGCCATGTTTAAAAAAAAATCAATGAATACATTTTTATTTATGCACCTACACATTGACATTTTACTGCACACATGCATCTATTTTTGGTTATAAAGGCGAGCAAAATGTTCACACATGAACCAAATTGCACATACATACAGCAGTACAGCATATTGTATTTACATTTAAGTATTTACTTATTAAAAAATAGATTTATAATATTACATTTTTATTTACAAGAAGAAGAAAATGGATTTAAAAATGTATTGAGACTGACGATATCAGAAGGTTATGGATGCACACACTATGCGTGAAACAACATGAATTATGTATGTTTTAAAAATTCAATAGTTAAAGGTCAATAGGTAAATCATGTTGCTTGTGTCTGTGTGCCCACATATTGTGAACCACTTAATTTTGATACATTGTTCCTTCGGTTATGTTAGAATGCAGAAAATGTTTTGGTCTGGAAATGGTGACAAGGCTGTATGTTTTAATAAAACTGTATTATAATTTAGAATATCCTAAGGAATGGAACTGACATTATTCTTGATTTGTTAGATTGAATAGAATAGCCTTCGAAATAACAATTTTCAGTCTTAGATGGTCATATTCTAGGATATTTTCATAAATATAATAAGCTGAGGGCGGCACTGTGGCGTTCTGTTGAGCATGATTGCTTTACAGCAAGAAGGACCTGAGTTCAATTCCCTGGCAAGGAGTCTTTCTGTATGGAGGTTGCATGTTCTCCCTGGGCTAATGTGGGTACTCTGGTTTCATCCCACAGTCCAAGAACATATACATTAGTTGATGGTGACTCTAAATTGCTCATAGGAGTAAGTGTGTGTGTGTGTAGTTGTGTGGCCTTGTGACTGTCAATCTGTTCGCCTTATGTACGCTTGAATAGGCTCCAGCAGACCCCCATGATCCTATCTTAGCAAATTGGGTATAAAAGATGAATAAATTAATAAATGAATGAATACTAAGATAAAAATATCTTTCTGACTATCCAAAGTTAAATTTGTGATCCTTTCAGATAAGCAGATCCTGAAATAACTACTGAAGAACTTTAGTTTTATAAAACAGAACGCTTAAAGGCATTTGTCCTTTAGTCTAACAGCGTTAGACAACACATGAATGATCAGCAGACTGCCAAAAAGGTTAACACTGTTATAGTGGCTCACTCTACTAGTCAAACAGCTGCACTTCTAAGCAAATGGTCAGTTGCCTATTCTCCCTTGACTATCATGTTACATATTCAATGAGATAGGATGTCTTGCTGAGCAGCTGAAAAGCAATAACGGCTGATGTGTTGAGTGTGAATTTCACATACTTCAGAAAAATTGATGGCATTAGAAATAAATATAGTACTGTTTTTGTATGCTTAGAAATATATATACAAGACCAGAGCTCTGTGTGGTTGGATATCATAAAACCACTGATGCATTTTTATAGACCAGCGCCTGTATTCAATTCATTTTTGTTTGTATACCGCTCTTAACAATGAACATTGTCTCAAAGCATCTTTACACAGTATGCAGTAACAGTGGAAATTGTACGTTTGTTGTTAACGATTAAGCCGGTGGTAACTATGGCATAAAAATTTTCCTGAGAAGAAACCTTAAAAGCAACTAGACTTAAGAGGGAACCCATGCTTATCTGGATGACACTGAATTATTATATAAATTGTGATCAAATGTGGGCGGCGCGGTGGCGAAGTGGATAGCCTCACAACAAGAGGGTCCTGGGTTTGAATCCTGGGCTTGGGGTCTTTCTGTGCA
>JAOTQW010087008.1:0-11273 GCA_026260075.1 Sisor rabdophorus | reverse complement strand
TATGTTTAGAATCTAAACCCTTTAAACTAATATAAAATACAGAGATTTACTTTTTTCCTTCCAGACATTTTAGGGCTTAGAAATCAGACACTTAAAATGCAGTTCCTAGAACTAAAATCCTGGAAGTAAATTAACCTATGCACAATAAACATTTTTATGTTACTTAGAAATGTTTTGGCAGGTTTTAAATTTGTCTAGCAACACTAACAGTTTCAGAAGTAAACCGAACACCTCTGACTGCCAGATGTTAGTTTTCAGCTTTTGCACAGCTCATTTTGTCCAATACTAAAAAAGACAGCATGCAACACATTCTCACTAGTTTTTCTGCCTCTCCGGTTTCTAGAGCTAAGCAGAAAAAAATTATTTTGGCACATTACCTGAATAAGCACAGATGCCTATTAGAAAAGTAATGACTAGCGCCACAACAAGGCTGATGTCACCATCAGAATAATGTTGTCCCTCCTAGTAAAGCCAGCTGAACAGTAAGCATGTAAGAAGAAGTGTTTATTTCTTTTTATTGCCTATGATCAATTAATCAGATTTTTATATGATGTATTAACACCAATGTAAAATAAAAGAAAAAATATCAATATATCCATTTTAGGGTTGTTAAGAATAAGTTTATGCTAATTATATGGAAAACACATATTTAAATTTTATAGCTTATAGTTTCCTGTTAGCTTATGCTAAAATTAACATATTTACACTAAACATTATTTTTTAGTGAAAAAAACATGCTAAGTTTCATGTTCTCTCCACGCTTGTGTAGATTTTCCGGATTTTCCACATGTACATTATTTTGATTCCTAATTGCCTATAGAAGTGAGTGTAAGTGTCTATTTGTGGCCCTGTGTATGACTGGCGAACTGTCCAGGGTGGACCCCTGCCTTTCGCCCCATGTGCACTGGGATAGACTTCAGCAAAACACTTTGACCTCAAGTTATGGAATAAGTGGGCATAGAAGATAAATGAAAGAATAGTGACTGAACCATTACCGTTTAACAGGGATTATTTTAATGATGTCATGATTTGAGTACAAGAGTGTATTTGTATCTGACTTCAACTGCAACAGAGCACCGAACTTAATTCTTAGGACCCAGGCTGTTTTATGTTTTATGTAATGCTTTTACCAGGCTCATAGTATGGGTACAAAATGTATTTATTTATTTAAAAACTATTTTCTTTATACAGCACAGCTGGATTCTTTGTTTGCAAAAATTCCTGAAGTTCCAAATGAGCATATTCCCTCTCCTGTGGATGGTGAGCCTATCTGGACTATCGATGAGTCTACCTTTGATTTTCCTCCTGCTGCAGCTACCACCACACCAACACTGAGTTTTATAAATGGCAAACAAGAGATCAGCATTGAGCCTGAGAAATCAGATGCAGAGAAGGAGGCAAGAGGAGACATATTTGAGAGTGTGTCTTCTTCACTAGAAAACATAACAGAAACGGCAGAAAAAGTAGAGACATCATCCAGTTTTGATTACTCATTGTTAGACTTTGCCACAACACCAGACGGGTCACTTGAATCAGATATTGTTTATGACAAAGAACAAACACTTGTAGAATCTACGCCTCCACTATTTCCTGTGGAAAATTCTGAAAATGAGACTCTTGTAATAGAAGAAACCTTAATACCAGGCACTCCTTCAAGCATTACAGATAAAAGTATCTTTCCATCAAATCCACCTCAGCCATCTGTGTTTCCAACAAATGCAACTGCATCAACTATTACAGACGTGGAACCATCTAAACCAAAAGAAATCATTCAGGAAGATGGTTCAGGGCAGGAACTGGCTTCTTTTCTCATAGCACAAGTGACAGAAAAAACTACAACAATACAAACAGAAGAAATTGATAAATCTATAAAAGAGAATAATTTTACCACAAAGATGTCTACATTGGCAAGACATCAGACAGACAATGTTGAGGAGCAATCTATTTCAAAAACCTCAATTATAATTGCATCTTTACCAGACATAGAAATCAATACTTCAACAAAATCTTTATTTATAGCTAAAGAAGAAGGATCAGGTGGTGAAACCCTGGATTTAATTTTTACAAAGCCTACATTGCATGATACTCTTACAAAAAATATTGATTTCATGACACCAATATCAGAAACTGTGGTGCTTCAATCTGAAAAAACATCATTATCAAAACCAACTGAAGGTAATATTATTGATTTTTTGACAAAGGAAGATGAACTCTTAGATAATATATCAGCTATTAGCACTGTATCTACTGTAGACAAAACAAGTAAAGATGTGCCTTCAGAAGCTGATGGCTCAGGAGATTTTATGTTGACCACAAAATTGTCAACAGTTTTTCCATTGCATACTACACCCCATTCCAAACAAAGTGTTACCACAACAGCTGTTTATACAGTCAAGAGCGGTGATAAAACAACAGCAGTGAAGACTAGTTTAGGAGAAAAGGAAACAAGTCAAGCTACTGCTTCTGCTCCAACCTTTTCAAGTAGTTACATTGCTATGGAGACAACAGCAGAACCAACATTTAGCCATTCTTCTGAAGTCAAAGAAAACCTGTTTATTGCCACAATTCAGAGTGTGATGTCAGAGGATGGTTCAGGAAACCAGACTCCTGACAGTCAAACTGTAGCAGTAATAGCAACAACAAAGTCATCCATTCCCAATGTCTCTAAAATGAGCTTTGCAACAGAAAGCTCAGAAAAGAAAACTAATGCATTTTCTGCTGAGCCCATAAGCCATGGTTTTTTAAGTACAAAACAAGAGTCACTGTTGCTCTTCCCAGATACAGAAGGATCTGGTAATCAATTAACCGATGCATACATCACAACCACCCTATCTCCTGTCAAAGATCATTTTATATCCATGATACCAGTTCGGGATGACACACTGTTACCTCAATCAGGGGAAACGTTATTCGAGAGGACTTCAGAGAGCCCAGCCATAGCATTTAGCAATATGAATACTGTCTTTTCTACAAATAAGGATACCAAAGAAACTGCTACATTGCTCTCAAGTCATCAATCCACACTTATACCTTCTGTTTCTTCTTCAGATGAAACAACAATAAAAGTAGAAGCAGATCACACAGTTGAATCAGAGACAGATAAGCCATCATTAATGACAACGATTGATGCCACCTCAGTATTGTTATATTCTTCACCCGAGGATGAAATTTCTGGTGACAGGATTCTTGATCAGATGAGCAAAGTCACTTCCCTGCCATTGCATAGAACAACTACAGATGACCAGAGCATGATATCAAGAGCAACAACTCATAGTAAAGAAAAAGAGGATGTTTCTACAATAAATGTTATGATTGACTGGACACAATCAGTTGCAGTAGAGTCTGGCTTAACAGAGATAAAAACAACATCAGAGACACCTGACACAACTAGGGCTAGCTATTATTACACAAATTCTCCTATTAATACTAGTTATTTAAAAACCTCAGAGTCACATACTATTTCATATATAACCCAAGAAATACCTCAGGGCTCTGGAGAAGAAAGTGGAGAATTTGAGGATGGAGGTTCTGGTGATTCCTCCAGTACATTTGTTGAGTCCATGCCTCCTTCACAAGCTCTATTTACAAAAGATATATTAACAACAAAATCTGAGGTTATGGAAAAAGAGTGGCCAGTACACACAACTGTTGGGGTGGATGTGTCATCATATTTTGCCCAATCAACAGTAACCAGAACAATTCCTGACCTTACAGTTGTTGAGGGTTCCGGGGACCAAAATGAAGACATCCTTCAAACTGTACCTGTCTCCTCACCGACATCAAGTACATTTCGAATTCCTCATCTTGAGAGTATACATAATGCTACAAATTTGACATCAACTGCTATTGAAATGGAAACTTTAGCAACCTCAAGCACAGATGAAAATACTGAAGGTTCTGCTGACAGTATGTCAGAAACCACAGAAGCAAGTAAAGAATATTTTGTAAGAACCGATGAAGCAGAAATTAGCTACCCAAAGAGCACATTAGATTACTCTAATGTTGAAACAGCTACAATTTCCACAAAACTATCATTCGAATCTAGTTCAGAAGTTTCCTCAGGTCCAGTACAAACAGAAGTTATGTTTTCTTCTCTAGCATCTGGTAGTGGTGACACAGAGGACACTACCAGTGAAACTGATGATGATAGTTCTGGTGATTTAACTTCTACTTTTGTTGAGTCAATCCCCCCCTCTGTCAGTCCTACAATAGAACAAGAAACAACAACAACATCATTTCCAGGGATTAAATGTGAGGGTACTTTAGGTTATGAGATATCAGAAATTACAACCACTCAAATAACTACAGATTTTTCTGTAAAAACAAATGAGGCTGAAACAAGAAAAAGTAAAAACACACCAGATTACCCAAGTCTTGAGATTTCTACTTTAATATCTAAATCTGAATCTGGCCATATGCAAAAAGAAAATATGCCTGTATTATTGGATACTGGTAGTGGTGACATGGAGGATACTACTTCTGAAGGCAATGAAGATGAACGCACAGAAGATGATGGCTCTGGTGCTCTAATTGAATCTGCTTCTCTTTCCCAAGCCTCAGTAACAGATATAACAACAAATCAAACTGAAGCAGCAAAACAAACAGATACCACAGGCCTGCCACTAGTGTTTCCCACTTTAGCTTTCACAGATCCCTTGACAAATGAAGCTAGTTTAGCTATACAGTCAACTGAAACAACTTTACCAGTGATGTCAATCACAGATTCAATCGATCTGACATCAAAGCATGCTGAGAATAATTCAGACAAAGATGTAACAACTCCAATTCTCTCTGTCATATACCAAGAAAGTACTGATAAAGAAGTTACAACAATTGTCCCATCGAGTAGTGAGATCAGATCCAGCAAAATTACCACAAGAATTCATGATACCAAATCAATTACAAGCCCTGTTATTATATTTACAGAAGAGTTAAAAGATGATGAACTTTTTTCAACAGTTACAGACAGCATAAGAGACTATAGCACCAGAACACAATTTATTACCAAAGATGATATGATTATTGATGTAGATACTGTCCCAGTGTTGGAACCCTCATCACCTTTTGACTCCACAATCATCACGGAGGAAGCAGCTGGCATAACAGCTATAACCATGACACCTCAATCCTCCAGCATACTGCCAGAGGAAGCAGAAGGATCTGGAACTGACAGTCAAGTGTTAGTATTCTCAGATATACACCTGCCTACTCAATCAACCCTGAAAGTGCCAACAGCCATAGATATAGATCCAAAAAAAGAAGATGAAACAGAAACCAAACTCTCATATGTTGATATCCTTGATGAAAGCTTTTCTGAACAAACTGCAGTTCCATCAAAAATTTCACTCTCATCTACTTCAATCCCCTCAGCTCAAACAACACCATATTCTACTTATAATACTACACATTACAGAACTGAAGAAAACCATCCTAGTGAGACAATTTCCCATATCACTACAAATCAGGCTTCTTTCACTATTACTGAATCTGCTTATTCTACCAGTCCACACAGTCACATCATTACTAAACCAAGCTATACAACCACCACAGCACCTAAGACTATCCTGCATGTGGCCACCACTCAGGCAATGCCCAAGACATCTCATTCTTTTTTGACTAAAAATTTCTTAGGAGACAATATCTCAGAAGAGGGCTCTGGATTGCAAACTGCTGTATCAGATCTCACGAAAGATACAAGTTCAATCACAACCTTAGCATCAGATGTTAATTCTTCTTCATTCAAAACTTTATCTGAAACCTTTAAGTATTATACTGATCAGACGACCGACTCTGAACAGTTATCATTTATTTTAGTCTCCCAGAAAGAAGAAACAGAAGAAGGCTCAGGTCCAATTCTAGGGCATACTGTATCTAGTGGATCAGATATTATTGAGCCTACAACTGCATTAGAATTACCTGATATGTCACTAACCACAGTACAAGGTGAACCAAAATCAACATTTTTTTATAGTGATGAATTAGCAGGGATTGAGAGTGGTATTAATGTTGGACCCACCACAAATTCTGACATTACAATACAACTAAACAAATATGTAACAGATGTAGTACAAACAGAAAGTGTTAATGAGTTAGAGAAAAAAGGAACTACAGATACAATACTGAAAAGCACAGAATTCCCATTATTATTTGATTCAACCAGAGAAAAGACATCAAGCCCATTATTAGAAGAAGAAAGCTCAGGGGATATGCTTTCTAAAATCTTTACAGAAGCGTCAACAGCTGTCTCTATTCAGGGGTCAGATCACAAAGATGTCTTCACCACTTATTCAGATGAATTCATGTCACTATCTGAAAAAATTGAGAGTTCCACATATGCATCTCCAGTATTTACAATGATCCAACCTAAAGGAGTGTTTGAAATAACACATACAGTCCAGCCTACTAAACCTACCACAACAGTGGAAGATTTGTCAACAGCAACAATTGCTATTTTATTAGATAGTGATGCTGAATCCAAACCTTTTTTAGTAGAATCAATACCACATGTGATTGATTCTGAACCCTTCCCAGTGTCTGAGAGTGACAATTCCCTTGACACCACTACAATATATCAGAGTAAGACATTACTTGGCAGCACTGAATGGACAAGCGTTTCAGACAAATCTATCTTACAAGCATTATCTACTGTGTCACCTATGGAAAATGTTTCACAAGAAACCAGCAAAGAGATACCGACCGCCGTACCATCGTCTGATAAGACATTATTAGCAGTCACTGGGACTGTAGATGTGGAGAAAGTGTCAAAGGAACAAGAAATAGTTGATGAAACTGAGGAAACCTTATCTTCAATTTCCAAAAATACAGATTACAGCACATCAACATCTGATGAAATTCAATTAAATTCCAGAACAACAGTTTCTTCTACAGAAGATGCTAATGATACAATATTAGTTGAAGCCCCAGACCCCAATCCAAAGGAATTCAATGGAACACAGAAACCTAGGCTGCATGTGGACTTAGGATATACTGTTATTGGAGAGACATATGATATTACAGGTGTGCTATTATCAGTATTTAAATTTTTTTATGTTTAGGTATGAGTTTTTCATATGGAACCAATAAATAAATTTGTGTCTCCTTTCTCTAAAAACTATAGGTGTTCAGTCCTGTTATAAGAATGGATGTATGAATGGTGGCTCATGTTTAGAAAAGGGTAATGTCCAAATTTGTAGCTGCCTACCTGGATACACCGGTGACAAATGTGAAATCGGTACAATAGTTTTTTTTTTAATTTAAACCATAAATTGTAATATTTTACTTACTGGGTAAGAGTTGTATAAATCTCTCATTCATGAAATCATTATGTAGATATTGATGAATGCCAACCCAACCCATGTCGTAATGGTGGTACCTGTGAGGATGGCATCAACACCTTTACTTGTGTTTGTCTCCCAAGCTACAGAGGATCTGTCTGCGAGGAAGGTATGGTTGTCATCCTTTGTTTACTTCAAATTTACTTAATCATTGATACAGATAAAAATTTTGATCATGCATATTTAGCTAAATTTAATGCAGAATCCTGTAGCGGTATAACACTCTGGATTGCTATTGCTAATATTAAATCATTTTATTACAATTTATAATATATTATATTATAGAGCGGCATAGTGGTAAGCACAGTCGCCTTACTGTAGCAGAAGGTACTGGGTTCAATTCCTCGAAAAGGGAGTCTTTCCTTGTGAATATATTTTCTCTGCGCTTCGCTGGATTCTCCAGTTTCCTGCCAGTTTCCTGGGGTATTTCTGTGCGGAGTTTGCATGTTCTCACCGCCCTTGCGTGGGTATTCCGGGTACTCCGGTTTCCTCCCACAGTCCAAAAACATGTTAAGTAGAGTGGTGACTCTAAATTGCCCATAGGAGTAACTGTGAGTGCGTGTGGTTGGGTATGTGTGGCCCTGCGATGGATTGGTGACCTGTCTCAAATATATATATATATATTTGAGATTAGATTAGATTATCATGTAACCTAATCTGAGTGCTGACAAGGTAATACCTTTTGGGAGTCAAATACTTATATACAGCTGCTTATGATTCTTAGTATTTTTCCTAGCAAAAATTTAAGCCAGGATAATTCATAAATGCATTTATCAAAATTTACTTAAATACAAATGTGTTAAATGTCATTTGTGATAGCGCTTAAACAGTTTATTGAATTAAAACAAAAACTATAGAATGCACTTTTAATCATTCAACAAATAAATTTTGCAAGTTTGTTTATTATTGTAAGCAATTGCAAATTAAAACTGAAGCAGTCCTGCTTTCTTCTTTAGCATTTCTTGTGAAAAAAAAGCTCAACGGCTAACAATTATTAAAGTTGCCAAGTGAAATCAATGCCATTTAAAATAAGGTAAGAAACAGCACAGCCCAGGATTTGGTCTAGAAACATCCACAGTGATTAGTTGCCTGTGGCAAATCTGAAAAAGGTGACACGTCGATAGTTTAAATTCATGACTTGGTGTACAATGTTTCCACAGTAACAGATGCAAACATTGCACCAGCAAGATAGCAGGCAAAGCATGTATCATGTTAACAATTTTTTCCAGTGTTGAATCATGTCTTTAGGAAAAATAATCTAGGTTAATAGAGGTACTGGAACAGACATTTCTTCCAGCAGCTGTGTGGCTGCCTCCTGAACAGTGTTAAATTATTCCAGAGTTTGGGTGCTAGATAAAAAATCATCTGTCCACCCACAGATGATTTTGGTATTCTGGGTATTGGGAAATTGCCAAATGTACCTTATGTTATATCCTCAAATTTACTACATTTAATATGTTTCCAAATGTAATTTAATCTGAATTAAGTGAAAATGAACTTTCTTTTGAGTTTATAGTAGATATTTTTGCATTTCTCTTGCAGATACAGAAACATGCACTTATGGATGGCATAAGTTTCAAGGCCATTGCTACAAGTATTTTCCTTACAGGAGAACCTGGGATGTAGCAGAGCATGAATGTCGTCTTCAGGGTGGTCACCTTTCTAGTATCCTCTCGCATGATGAACAGCGATTTATTAACCGTAAGTTAAATTTGCTTTTCAGTCGTTTCGGTCAAGCTTTTGCCAATATGGTGTATTATGAAGCCATTTGAATTGTGTATAAGTAATTTGGGCTCAAGATGCAGTGGTTATTATGCAGTGGGATGTGAAGGTTATTACATATAAAATAATGTGCCTAATAATACTTCAAAAAGTAACCAGTATATGCTTTTCTCCTGTCAGGACTGGGCCATGACTACCAGTGGATTGGACTGAGTGATAAGATGTTTGAAAGTGATTTCCAGTGGACAGACGGCCATGTTTTGGTAGGAGACTCAATTGTTATTTTATTGAGTTATTTTTTGAAAAAACAAACAGTCAAAATCAATTAGTATATATTTAAATTAATATATTTGGAGAATTTATATTTCAGATTAAATATTTTTATTATAACTGCATTCCTTTTCCATAGTAAAAAAAATAACTAATATATGTACATATTAAGTGTAATGCAGTTATAAAAAATTAAGTGTGTGGCAAGGTTGGCACTGTGGTTAGCACAGTCGCCTCACAGCAACAAGGCCCCGGCTTCGAATTCCAGGCAATGGGTCTTTCTGTGTGGAGTCTGCATGTTTCCTTTTTTGTTTTGGGGAGAAGGGTTATAAGCAGGAAAAAAGGTGAAATACTGAATGAATGAATACGTAAGTGGCAAAGGGATTGCAGGATTCACCTTCACTTCTTTTAGTAGTTTTCATGCATCAGACAGAAAAGCGCCTTATTACTGTTTGGGTTCTTCAATGCTGATTGGACCATGACTTTAAAGATACAGCCCAAATTTCTAAAATGGAAAAAAAGGAAGCCTCAGGGGCAGGAGAAAGGTCTCATCAGTAGAAAGATTCCCTCCAAGCTAAAAAATTCAAATAAACCTGTGAATGAAGCAGGGAGGCGTAAGATGACAGGTGTGGATAGGTACCAACTCTTCTCAGGAAACCAACAATTCTGATGGGCAGCACCTGGGACTAGAAAGTGAAGGATGCAACCAGTACATTTGTGTTGCGACAGGGGTTATATGCAGTAAATGGTGTTTTCTTAAATGCACATGTCAGTCTTCTTGTGTATAGTGCACTTTTATATGCATGAAAACACTGGAAAGTAGATGTATATGGATTGTTTATGTAAATTAGAATGTTATCACGCTCATCGTAAGGGTTTGACGGCAGCATTGCTGAATTTTTTTTTTTTTTTAGGAATAGCCTGTGGATTTTTACTGAGTTAAACAGGATGCATTGCAAATTGCTTTAAACTGCCTTGAAAGGTTTGTTGTAATCCAGAATGATGACAGGCAGATGAAGTGTAGACACACATACACACACACTCACATGGGGCTTTCACCATATGGTTTAGCTGAAACATACAAACAAAGCATTGCTCAACTGCTCAGCCAAAATGGATCATAGTTGTTACATAGTATTTGTTATTCTTGGACACACAGACAGTATTGTTTAAAGTTTCAGGTGCATAAGATAGATTGAAAGTTGTACGAATATATAACTGATCAGTGTAAGCTGTAGGAAACGCTTTAAAAAAGAAACCCACCTTTTTCCTTTTCCTACTGGTTAAAATAGTCTCAAAAGATCATTACTTAATCCTGCCATTCTTGGCTAGTGATTTATTTGAGAGAATTAATGAATGAAGGGAACTGGTTAAAAGGTTACACAATACTAAGCTTTCCCAGGAAACACCAGATGATCCCAGTTATCATCTTGAAGCTTGTAGATTTTGTGTGTGGTTGATTAACTGTAGCCAGCTGGTTTTAGGAGAACCTTGAAAACAGCTGATCAGTGATCAGTTTGGATAAAATCTAGGTTTATTATACAGTGAGGTATTTAGCGCCCACATGTGGACACTTTAAGAATTGTCTATATATAAAACTTGTCTATACTTCATTCATTCATTCATTCATTCATTCATACTTATCTTCTGTACCCAATTATTCCGTAATTCCGGGGTCTCTCTGAAGGGCGAAAGGCAGGAGGGGTACACCCTGGGTAAGTCACCAGTCTATCACAGGGCCGAACACACACTCCTATAGGCAATTGAGAATCAGCAATCAACCTAACAGGGTGGCGCAGTGGCGAAGTGGTTAGCACCGTCGCCTCACAACCAGAAGGTCCTGGGTTTGAATCCCGGGCTTGGGGTCTTTTTGTGAGGTCTTTCTTAGCATTTTCTCCCTGCGCTTGCGTGGATTTCCTCCGGGTACTCCGGTTTCCTCCCACAGTC
>JAOTQW010086967.1:0-11275 GCA_026260075.1 Sisor rabdophorus | reverse complement strand
TCTAGATCTACAAAAACACAATGTAGCTCCCTACGACCGTCTCTGTACTTCTCTAAAAGGAATGAATGAATAACATTAAAAATAACATTAAAAATAACACTGAAAATTTTATTTTTAATGTTATGGAATGAATGAATAACATTAAAAATAAAATTTTCAGTTTTATTACCTTAATGAAATAAAGGATAGAGTGTAAGGAAATATGTGATAACGGAACAAACTTTTATTCATTCATACATACACGCTTATTCCTGAACATCTCGAGGTCACAGGGTCTATCTGCTGGAGCCTATACCACAGCATATTGGGCGAGAGGCAGGGGTAAACTCTGGACAAGTCTTCAGTCCATCGCTGGGCCACACACACAACCACACACACTCACATTCACTCCTATATGCAATTGTCAATCAACCTAATGCACAACCTAATGCAATGTTTTTGGACTGTGAGAGGAAACTGGAGTACCCGGAGGAAACCCACGCAAGCGCGCGGAGAACTTGCAAACTCCGCACAGAAAGATCCCAAGCCGTGGTTTCCAACCCAGGACCTTCTTGTTGTGATGCAACCATGCTAACCACTACACCACAGCCCCTAGAAAACATTTTCAAATACATATTTTATGTCTTTTATATATTATATATGTCTTGTAAATATAATCATATTTCTGGCTTACTTTATTAGGCTTAACTTTTACATTGTACCTGACACGCCACTTGATTTCTCCCGCTGCTAACTTGCAATTTATCTCACCTTTTTCGTAATTTGTCTCTTGAAACAAACCTTTTTAATGTCTGTAACTCATTTTAGTGCAGTGAGCTTTGACTGAGTAAAAAATAGAGGAAGACAAAGTGAGAGCTCTGAAAGGAGAGAGGCAGGAGTCTGATAAAGGGGGGTGAAAACTAAGAGGGAAAAGGCGAGAAAGTGAAATGTCGGAAGAAAGAGAGAGAAAGATGGAGGAGAGAGAGAGAAGAGTCTATAAAGATATAGAGTGGCCGATAAAGAAAGCATTAAAACGATACAGACAGAAATAAAGAAAGAGCGGTATGCTTAGGTTCAGGGGGGTGCTGGAGCCTATACAAGAGCACATAGGGCAAGAGTTCACCAGTCCACCACAGGGCCACACATAATGTACATGTTTTTGGACTGTGGGAGCAAACTGGAGAACCCGAAACACCCCTCACCTAGGAATCAAACCCTTCTTGCTAACCACTACGCCACCATGCCGCCCGCTCGAAGGAGTAAATAGGTAAAAATAGCTATAAAAAGCTGAAGAGACTGAACTAGGAAGGAAGAGAGGGGTAAAAATGACAAATTTAGGAGAGATGGGTGGATGGAACTTCAAGGTCAAAACTGGTAAATTTTCCTAGATGTGCACACACACACACACTTTTATTCTGTTTACATTTAATTATTTCAAATAATTACATTAAATAAAGAGAATTAATGTCATATTATTAACTAAAGGATACATTTAATATAAAGAAGGGTTTGTATGTGTGTTTATTTGTATTTGTGTGGCAAAAATGTTGCTAGGGTGGCTGTGCAGTAGCTGTGCAGATGCAACCTCCATGTAAATTTTAGCTCTGAGTGCTTGAATAAAGCGTTTAGTCATCTCTCTCTCTCTCTCTCTCTCTCCCTCTTTCTCTCTTTCTCTCTTTCTCTCTCACTCTCTCTCTTTCTCTCTCTTTCTCTCTTTCTCTCTCTTCTCTTCCGTACTTCTGCAGTATATCTTTTTCGAGGTCTAAAGCGAGTTTGCCTTGAGTTTGTGACCTGCTTAACAAAAACCTTCAGGGCTCACATGCAATCTTCTGAATAACCCGATCGAAAGAACTTATAAAGGTTTTTGTTTAAAAAAATCAAAGCATATTATTTAAAATTGTAATGTGTGCCTTTCCGTTTTCTGTGTGTGTATAATTGAGTGTATCTATAGGTTTCACTGATTAGCAGCTGATTAGAAGACATCGGACTCATTGTGTGTGTGTGTGTGTGTGTGTACGTGTGCGTTTGTTGTCAGCATTAGTACATTGTGCACTCCTGCAGGCAGGAGATAAACACTTTCAACTCCAGATGTACATTTACATCTGTAACACCAGGGTTTCATTGTATAGAGTGAGCACCGCCATCAACTTAATGCTCGCTGCCAGGCAGGTTTTGTAAATTAGAATGACTTTTATTTTTCCTCCAAAACCAACCCGAGGTTTTTTTGCACTGACACCTAGTGGAAATAGCTGAACTGCAGCATTTGGAAGTCCATTGGTTTCAGCTGAAACTTTTTTTCTAACATTTGTCCTTTATAACCAATCATAGCTACACAATGTCATAATTCAAATACCTGTCTGTCTTTCTTACCCACAATCTATTATAGTTTTAAAAATATATATATTTTTTCCTCTATATAAGCAAACATCATAAGTGCATGAGGTTTTTATCATTCCACATTTTTTGAGTGGAATAAGTGCATTAGCCAGGTTCTTTCTGTATATAATTTTCCTACAGCCATTAGTGCTTTTGCCCTTGCTCTTGTTGATGCAGATCTGGAGATGCCTCCACTATCGTTTTAAATTTACTCTTTTGACAAAACATTATTGCTGACCTTCATTGCCAAATGCCAAATGCCAAATGTTGCCAAACATATTGAGCAGTTTGTAGATCTTACTGAGTCTGTTTCTTAAGTGATTTACACTCAGAGTGAATCCAGTAAAGAAGTGGGAGGGCATAATGGATACAGCTGGAGTTTGATACTACAAAACTACAAAGCTGCAAGTACCTGTAAAAGTGTGATTTAGGGATATCATATTTCTGTACCAGCTGTTTAAAGGAGACGAATGTTCCATCAAATCAATATAAAGATCAGAGAGTGAAATCACACCCTTTTTATTCCCCACGTCAAAAGCTTTGTCCATCAAGGAACAAACATGTAATTTTTTGAGATTGGTGCAGACTATAATAAATCCTTAATAAAAAATTATCATCTAAACAGGCTCCAGATCTTGAATAAATAACTGGATTGGTAATAAAGATAGGGATAGGTTTTGTGAGTGGCAATTTAGAACACAATAAGTCAGCTAGAGATGTGGGCCCAACCGAGGCCCTCTCCAACGCTGACCACACGTCATTGTTTACCCAATACAGCAGTGCTCCAATATTGGCTGCCCAGTAGTAACACATAAAATTTGGAAGTGCCATCCCTGCCCCCATGCAGGGTCTCTGCAGCATGCTTCTTTTTATCCTTTGTGTTCTTTTGTTCCAGATAAAAGCTGATATATGATTATTCAGGAAAAAAGGATTTCGTCAGAAAAAATGGGAGGCATTGAGAAATGTACAGAAATTTGGGCAACACATTCATTTTTATGGCATTAATTTTTCCACCCAATGAGAGAGGCAGATGGTCCTAGCGCTCAAGATCAACATTTCATTTCATCTTCTTTACCCGCTTATTTTCCGCATCTAATGAAAGCACTACCTCTAGTGTGCCCTGGAAGCCGGACCATGTAGGATATTCAAAAGTCATCTGACATTACAGAAAAAATGATGGTTTTTAATGAAGCCTGTTTGATCGAGAGAAATTATAGAGGGTAGAACCCGCTCTAAGCGACACGCAAAGACCTTCGCCAGAATTTGGCATCTGTATTGAAAAGAGAAATAGGCCGAACTGAGGATTCTTATCCTATTTGAGGATCAAAAAAATAACTGTCTGATGCATGGTTGGTGGTAGCTACCTCAATCAAAGTGATTCTTTAAAGACTAATAATAAGGGGAGAGCTGTTCTAAAATTTTTTTTAAAGAAATCTGTTGAAAAACCACCTGGATCCGGTGACTTGCCACTTTGCATAGATCTAATTGCCAATGTTATCTCTTTCACTGTAAGGTCTTTCTCCAACTCGGCAGCCATCTCTGGCTCTATGGAGGGGATGTGCACCGGTTTCAAGAACTCCTCTATCAAGGGAGCATCCACAACTGGCTCAGAACTATATACTGACTGGTAAAATTCTGGAAGCAGGAATAAATTTTTTGGCAATTGGTGTTTTTTAAGTCTTGCTCATCATTGATGGTGGGAATAGTTTGATTGGCAGTTCTCTGCCTCAGTTGGTGAGCAAGTATTTGGCCATCCTTTTCTCCATGTTCGTACCCTACCTGCCGTGACTTTAAAATGAGATTCTTAGCCTGACGTGTTGATATAAGATCAAACTCTCTCTGCAGTAATAAACATTTTTTGTTATAGATAACTATAGCTCCATAGTCACATTCAGTAACAAGGGTGAGGAGTCTTTTGTCCAGAAATAAAATTACCTATACGGGAGTAGGTCTTATGGACGTTGAAAAAAAAGGAATATTCTCTAGAAGTAAGATTGCGAAACCACCACACGTCAGCTATACCCTAGGATTTCAGAAAAAGTTTAATCGCACGTGCCGACTTGGTTAAGGAAGTCTCCTTAATTGAACTACGATCTAGAGATGAGGAGAGTACACAATTCATGTCACCACCAAGAACAATATGGTGTGATGACATGTTTGGCAAACAAAGGTTTGAAAAAAAGCAGGGTTATTCCAATTTGGTGCATAAATATTGGCCAAGATAACTGGAAAAGAAAGCTGCCCTACCACAACAACATACAGTCCCAGTGGGTCAGCGTCTTCACTAGTCATTGTAAATGGTATGTTTTCATTAACAAGTATAGCTACCCCTCTAGCCTTCGTATGCAAATTAGAATGATATTCCTGTCCCGTCCAGCTCCCCCTAAGCCAAAACTGATCAACTGTATGTAAATGGGTCTCCTGTTTATACATATGACACATACAACAGACAAATAATAGTAATTGAAAAGAAAGAACAAACATCTGTGGAAATAGCTCTGATGAATCAACAAAACTAAGAACTTTTTTTAACAAAAAGAAGGTAAACACTTTTCCCCTCCAAAACAAATCCACACTCTAAGTGTTTGTATTAGGGGACTCAGTCAAGGCAATAGCCCCGGCTCCCGCCAATCCCACTATATGAAAATAACTTAATTACCACCGTGTCCATTTATATTATAAGCTTTGGTGCATAAAAACAGTACAATAAACATTATATCAGTGCCCTCACATTATATCATATCATATCATTATATGTGCCCTTTGGAAAACACCCAAGCAGCAAATATTACCAAAACTAATATAACAAAATATAACATATTATTTAACAAGAGGCAGATAGAAGGTAAAAACTTAAACAGTACTTGGATAGGACTCTTTTAATTATATTGAGACTTTGTAGGAATTACGTCCTTTTGACATACCTGGCTTCTTCTGCATCTGTAAATTGTTTTTCTTTCCTCTTAGGGGTGTACTTTTGTTGCCAGTGGTTTAGACATTCATGGCTGTGTGTTGAGTCTTTTTGATGGGACAGCAAATTTACACTGTTACACAAACTGTACATTTACTACTTTACATTGTAGATTGTACATTGTAGTTTCATTTCTGTAGTGTTAAAAATATATAATAAATATTTACAAGACCTGTAAGGGGTGTACCTACCTCTGTGACATTCTGTATCATCTGCAAATTGTGTTTTGTAAGTGAAATGAGGGCCCTGAGGGGCCAACAGACTGGGTACCTATCCAGGGTGTACCTCTGCCTCTCACCCTATGTGCGCTGGGATAGGCTCCAGCAGACCCCCGTGACCCAGAGCTTGGGAATAAGCAGGTATAGAAGCTGAGAAAATAAATAAATTGAAATTAGTAAATTATTAGAATGTACTCAATCCAAAAGTCCAATACTATTAAATTTGTTATTGTGTATTTGCTAATCTGTTGCTAAAATGCTTAATAAAACAGATCAAATACATATAACCTTAATTTACCTACATTATTAGTTAATAAACTAAGAATTTAATAAGTTTAAATACTTGCTTGAGGCAACACTGTGCCTTAGTGGTTAGCACTGTTTGATTGCTGAGAGGGGGACGTTTATATATGTAAAGTTTGCATTCTTCCAGTGGTTGTGGAGTTTACTCCGGTTTTCTCAATTCAAAAACATGCACGTTGTGCGTTAGGTTCATTGGTGATTTGTCCATAGGAGTGAGTATGTGTGCATAGACCTGTCCAGGGTGTACCCCTTATTCCTTTCACCCTTTAGAAATCTGGGACAGGCTTCAGCAGAACCTTGTTACAGCAAATTAGGGAAGATGCTGCTGAATTAATAAATAAATGAATAAATAAACCTCACTAGATTAAGTGGTGAAAAAAGTTTTAAAAGTTACATGTAAGGGCGGGGGCGGTGCAGTGGCGCAGTGGTTAGCATGGTCGCCTTACAACAAGAAGGTCCTGTGTTTGAATCCCGGGCATTTTGAATAGGTTTCCTCCGGGTACTCCGGTTTCCTTCCACAGTCCAAAGACACGTGCATTCGGTTGATTAGTGACTCTAAATTGCCTGTAGGAGTGAGTGTGAGTGTGTGTGTGGTTCGGGAATAAGCTGGTATTGGAAATGAATTTATGAATGAATGGAAGGGCGGTGGTGTGGTGTTTAGAACGGTTGCCTCACAACAAGAAGGTATAGAAGATGAATGAATAAATATGTTACATGCTCAAAATAATTCCTGCTAATTAAATTACAATATTTAGTTTTAAATACAAGGCTATCAACCGGCAGGTTTTTGTGCAGAAATAAGAAAGAAATAGGACGATCACAGAATATGATTGGGTGATGAGGGGGTGGAGGGTGAAAATATTCTAAATGTACAGCAAGGTGAAGTAAAAAGAGGCATGGGCTTAGAGCAGTTCTAAAAATGGCTGTGTGCTGTGACAGACACAAACTGGGCACTGTTATGGTTTCTGGAAGCTTAAAATTGTTGTATGTGGCAGGGGATGAGCTTGGCAGTGATGGGAGAGGAAAGAAGGTACATCATGAGATTTTTCAACATTTTATCTTCAGAGACTTATGGACAGGTGTACTAATCTGCATAAAATTAATCTTGGATATTCTGTGTAGAGCTGGTATTTAAACTAAACATGTCAATTTTGTTTTTTGGCCATGTTTATTCTGTTTTGCAGAGCTTAAATGTATGCTAAATTAACCTTGATTCCAAGGGTTTTTACACATCTTTCACAAGAAATTCACCACGTTACTACACCCTTAAATAGTCTTACACTTCTTCATACTGATTCAAACAGTATTATAAATTAACGATTAAACTTCATCATGACAATAGAAAACAGAGAGAAAATCAACATAATAATTTCTTTTGCTTTGCTAACATGACACCTTTAACCTTAGGGACACTAAAATGCAGCATAAAACACAAATGTACTGTATTATGTATAAATGAAGCCTTGAAGTTAGTGGGTGTGAGTGAGAACGATATAGAGAATAGGGTTAGGTGGAGACAGGTGATTCGCTGTGGCGACCCCTAAATGAGAGCAGCCAAAAGAAAAAGAAGAAGAACTGTATTATTGTAAATGTATTATTTTAAATGACTAAAATTGGATTACAAAGATAAAAAGAAGAAAGAAAGAAAAAATAACTAAAGGAAAATGAGACACATGTAAAATCACAGTTGTCCCCTGAATATAAAAGTTGCAGTTCACTAGTTAAAAAGTTATCAGTCTAATTTTTATTTAATGTTACATTTACGGGGCAGCGCGTTGGCGTAGTGGTTAGCGCATTGGCGTAGTCGCCTCACAACAAGAAGGTCCTGGGTTCGAATCCCAGGCACGGGGTCTTTGTGCAAAGTTTGCATGTTCTCCCCGCGCTTGCGTTTTTCTGGATACTCCGGTTTCCTCCCACAGTCCAAAAACATGTGCATTAGGTTGTTTGGCGATTCTAAATTGCCTATAGGAATGAGTGTGAGTGCGAGTGTGTGTGTGTGGCCCTGCGATAGACTGGCAACCTGTCCACGGTGTACCCTCTGCCTTCAACCCCATGTGCACTGGGATACGCTCCAGCAGACCACTGTGACCCAGAGTTTATTCATTCGAATGAATTAATTACATTAAATACAACAAGAAGATTGGGTACAATTACCAGGCAGGGACCTTTCTGGGTTCAGTTTGTAACCTTGTGTGCATTTACACCAAATACCCCGTTTTTCTCCAAAAGTCCAATAAAATGTATTTTAAGTCTTCAGTGATTCTTAAATACCCATAGAAGTGTGTGTGTTTGGCTCTATGATGGCTGGTGACCTCCACAGGTCGTTCCTCCTCCTGCCGTTCACCATTCAGAGATCTGGGATAGACCCCAGCATAAATGGGTATAGCAGATGAATGAATAAATTGATGAATGAATAGACAAGTTAATTAATAAATTTTTTGGCTAATTAATATATTGATGTCCTTTATATTGTGTGAAAGTTCACACACAAGAGACACCTAAATTAATCCCATATTCTTTGGTTATACAGTTTAATTGCAGCTGTTGTACCAAAATAAAATTTTTAGTACATTTATTATTTATAACATTTTAACTACAATCTGTGCTTCCTCAGTGTATTTAGTAAATGCTTTCCAAGCTGCTTACCCAAGCTATATGCCAGACAGAGACCTTTCTTTTTTGAATTTCAGTTTTACGTAAACATTCACTTAAGTGTGTCTTTTGTGTCTGTACCAAACAGCATTACAGTAACTTAGAAAACTAAGAGACCCAAACATTGTTCCATCTGCACAAAGCCCTTGAGCTAAAAAACTCAGGTGTCCTGCAAAGTGCCCTGACTCTGACTTACCTTACTGAACACCTGTGAAATAAACATGAACACCAAATGCACCCTAGACCTCCTCACCCCCATTTTTTTATATAGTGTAAATCTGTCTTGTTGTGTCTACAGAAGAATGTATTAAAAGAATATTAAGCATAGTCACACAACACAAGAACAGAAAAACACTCTATTATGTTACACCAGCTGTAGTGTAGAGATTTAAATAAATACAGTTACTAAATAAAAAGCTATTCCACTTTTTGGTTTGTAAGCCTGAAAGAACCTTGGTATAAAAAAAAACTAATTAAACCTAGAGTGGAAAATGCAAACCACTTATATTCATACATTCATCTTTTGTACCCGCTTATTTTCGAACTTTCCGTGGTCACGGGGGTCTGCTGGGGCCTATCCTAGCGCACATAGGGCAGGGGGCAGGGGGGTACACCCTGGACAGATCGCCAGTCCATTGCAGGGCCACACACAACCATACGCACTCACATTCAAACCTATGGGCAATTTAGAGTAACCAATCAACCTAGTGCACATGTTTTTGGACTGTGGGAGGAACCCACGCAAGCGCGGGGAGAACATGCAAACTCAGCACAGAAAGACCCCAAGCCCGGGATTCGAACCCAGGACCTTCTTGTTGTGAGGCTAACCACAGCGCCACCACGCTGCCCCACTTATATTGATGTGTATAGGTAGACCTGCGCATTGCTCTCATTCATACATAGTAACTGCAAAGTTGTGGGCACAAGCTGGACAATTCTGCTCATACAAACAAATGTGTTTGAGCTTGAATCTCAATCAATCGTCCTCTTATGTTGTCCATGAACTTTAATACTTTATACAATATCACAGAAGTGTACATAAGGAATAGAGCAGAAATAAAAAATATGACCTTCTATGGCAAATTGTCATACCAATGCCCATTTGTTCTTTAAGCTTGTATATCATTATAGATATTTACACAAAATCAATCAAAACTAAAAAAAAATGGACAGATTCTCTGTAGACCGAAGACCAGGCACTTTAAGTGGCATCATTGCAACACACATTATATCCCTTTTTTATTCAACTGGGCCAAACATGAGTATAGCTCAAATGTTCCTAATTTTTTTCTCAAAAAAAGCATACAAAACAAAATCAAGGATGATTTAGACAAAATCACAAAAACAAACTTTTGCACAATCCTGGCAGTACTACATATGTATATCTATAGTATATCTTATATTTTTACTTAGTATAACTACCAATGCATTCAAGCAGAAGACATCCTACTGGGATCTGTTTGTAAAGCTAAATATTATATTCCCAAAGCTGAGAGAGCCATAAAAGTGCTTAAACATGCTGAATTAATTAAACTTGGTATTCCAGTGGAGCGCCGTTTTCACACACTTCTAGGCCAGTGGGGAATGTAGGGCAAAATGGGTAAGAGAACGTGAGTGTGTGAGAGAGAGAGAGAGAGAGAGAGAGAGGAAAAGATAAATGTATTTTGTATGCAGATGAATGTGATCTGTACAAATGCTTGAGTTTCTGGAGATGTTACACACTTAAATTAAACTATAGACTTTAATAAAATCAAATAAAGTAAAACAGTGAGTAGAGCAGGGAGGAGGTTGAGTGTGCACTTGCATTGTGAGCGAAAGCTCTCCTACCAAAACAGATTGTTGCACCGCCATTTATTATTTTTTTAATAACAATATGTTAAATTACCTTTGCTCTGCTAAGTGCTATCAAAATTTTCAAGCTCTCTTGTTTTCCATGTTAGTTATCACAGCACATGGCATCACAATTATTGGATAGTATGTTGTGAGATTAGAAGGTCAATTATACTTTGGAAAACATGTAAAAACTAATAAAATTACACTTTTCACATAAATGTGAAATTTTATGTTAGCTGTAGCAGCTAGTACAAGTATTTCCATTTGTTTTTACTTCATGGACTAGTGTAAATTTATATTAATTAATTCATTTAGTTTCTAACCCACTTATTCCCTAGCTATATCCCAGCACACATAGGGTGAGAGGCAGTGGTACACCCTGGACAGGCGCCAGTCCATCGCAGGGCCACACCTAGACAAACATCCATACGCACTCACATTCAATCCCCTGGGCAATTTAAAATCACAAATCAACTTAATGTACATGTTTGGACTGTGGGGGGAAACCACAGTACCTGGAGTAAACCCATGACCTTCTTGCTGTGAGGCAACATGCTAACCACTACACCACTGTGCCACTAGAATTTATATTATGCTTTAAATTTAAAATACACACTGCAGTATTATATTAGGGTTGGCCTTGTGCATATGATGCATATGATACTGCACATTATTATTCTGTATCTTACATTTATTAAAATTAAATAAATGTAATCTGAACTAAAAGCTGGTAAAAATGGCAGAACCGTTGGCCTGGTTTGTAAATTCTGCAAATTATTTTAACACACATTCAGAATTGGCAGAATTGTAGTATTTATGCCAATTCTGAATGTGTGTTAAAATAATTTGCAGAATTTACAAATCAGGCCAACAGTTCTGCCATTTATTCATCCATAGTTACTAGTTAATTTGCATATTGTGACACTTTTTAACATTTACCACA
>JAOTQW010086930.1:0-11279 GCA_026260075.1 Sisor rabdophorus | reverse complement strand
TGGGATAGGCTCCAGCAGACCCCAGTGACCCCGGATTCGGAAATAAGCGGGTAAATAAGACGAATGAATGAATGATTTGTCTTTTACTATAAAAGGATTTAATCATGGCTCTAATTTCACTTAACCCTCAAATGGATATGTTTTATTAGAGGTAAATAGTATTTGCGGTAATTTATATTTATATAATTTATACACCGATTATGCCATAATCGGTGAGGTTTCATTCTGAGGAGTGAACAGGAGTTGCGTTACTGATGTTGGGTTACTAATGCGGAAAGTAGGGGCCTGCAAGTATCATTGCAATCATACAATCATTTAATAATTGTGACAGCCTTACTGGTGACACGATTTAAGGAAGTAAAGTAATAATTACCCATAGTCATTCGAGCAAACATGTCTGGAAAATTTTTCTCCAGCCACTGTCTGCATTTTGCTGGCTCAGGCATGTACTCACAGTACTGCAGATCCAAAAACAAAACAAAAAGCTTGCCCACATAAGAATAAGGATTTTCTATTACAACGACAATAATATTATTAATAATGCATGCATAGTAATAATAATAATTTGCATGCACATGGTTTTTACCTCTGTTGGCAGAGAACATACTGAAAAGGAAGAGAGATATAAACATGTTATTAAACCCTAATTTGCAGATATCTTCAATCTTAAAAAAAAAAACACTACGCAGACACAATCTCGTGCTTGTTCACTTCTAGGTGGAGACGCACAGAGACAGACGGGAATCCGGGCACAGGATCAGGGAGTCTGGGAAATGTCGTGTGAGCTCTGGGGGGGGTGAGAAAGAAAAGCTGATCTTGTGGTATTCAGTGAGAACCGTTACCTCCGCAGTAAAGCACTTTCAGCGGGTACTTCGCATCCCCATCAGCTCGATTCGCTTTGTTCTCCGGAGAGCCTGACTCGGCAGTCTCAGTAGCAGCCATGTTGATTTATTCTGAAATTTTTTTTAAGGAGAAAAATGTTGATCAGATTCATGAGCACCGGATCACTAGAAGTTACACATGTATCTCTATCTATAGGATCCACTCTGGTCCTGGAGGAACCTCAATCCTGTAAAGATTAGTGATTTCTATGCAGGGTCAGGATCCAGAATGAAGGCCTATCTCCCCTAGTTGATGGGGGCTACCGATGATCCAAAAATAAGGTGAAGATGGTGTTGCTTCTATATGACGTTACACCGATACACATGCAGATACACAAGATGACGCAAATTGAGGCAAGGATTTCTCAGCTGTCACCTGAGCACATGCACCGCATCCCCGGCTAAACCAGTACGTTAATTGTCCACAAGGCACATGCGAGTTGCTCCTAAATAAAAAGCCCACGACATTTAAAAGGTGAATCCGGACATCGGACAGCTGAAAGCCATGTGGGATTCAGCCCTAGTAAGTCTTCCTGGAGAATTTTTCCACCCCATTCATTAGCCACGGCTGCTAGCCAAGCAATGTAGCTCCTATCAGACGTATGCTAACGTGCCGGTGTGCCAGTACGTACCGCTGGACCGTCCTCAGAATGTTTTTCTTTTCAGTAGAACTTTCAGCATTATTACGTAAAGCAAATCTGTGGATTGTTTAGTAAGTCTAGCTTGAGCACACCTCTACAGTCTGGTTTGGCTTTGGGTCCTACCACTACCTCATACGCAGCAAGGCGATTATGGCCGTCCAAAGATATGCCTGATCGTATTGTTGAGTATATGCTATAATTTTTTGGCCTTGTTGTTCACAAAAAATATTTGGGTATATACCTTTCACGTATGATAATGATTGAACACTATACAAATATTATTGTGATGATATTGGGCTGTTATTAATTAGATTTTTTCGAAAGGCTATATTCACGACGTCCAAACATATGTCCTAACTCGTAAAAATGTTGTAGGTTTAGAAACCGAGCTAAGTTTTTGGGAACTGAGGCAAATATTTGTATTTTTTTAAATAATGTTAGCCACATACAGTAAATGTAATTTTTTTAAACGTTTTAAAATAATTTGTTATCTTTAGTAAGTAGCTGCTACGAATAATGATAGTTTAATTAAAGCTAACACTGTTTCGTGAAACGGTACAAAGCTTGTCGCACACTAGTGACATCTTGTGGTCAAAAGCTTTAATTACGTTTGTAAAAGTATTTTCTTCCTTTTTTTTATTTGTTAAAGAAACATAAAATGGTTTCTACCGTTTTCACTTTTGTTGTTTATTTATTTATTGATTTAAATATTGTTCTACACGGGACCGAGGAAGCAGTTTTAACGTTAATTTACAAAGTACCGTCACAACGCTAATGACGTACGAAACCTACGTAAGGAATTTGCGCTGAATTTGAACCAAAATCCCGAGCAGTCACGTGGTTGCGTGCGGAACCGAAGCTTCTGACGTCAAACATCTCGTTGTTATGGCAGAAAGACTCGTAATTCAGTACAAATGATTTATTGTGAAGCTTTGTAGTGTGTGTGTGTGTGTGTGTGTGTGTGTGTTTGTTTTTAAATGTATGGTTAACTTCATACAGATTTAGGATATATATCAGAGTAGGTAGGTGTTATGGATTAATAATGTATAATTTTTTTAAATTAACTTTTTCCGAATGCTTCTGAAATGTTTTTTATGTGTCCGTCTCCACAATTTCAGCACGTGAAGAGACGATGGACACAGACAGAGGACAAGAGACAGTTAGAGACAGTTTTATATCTACGAAAGGTAATTCATTTGAAGATGATGTACTGGAAAATCTCTCTCCCTCCCTCTCTCGTTATATATATAAATAAATCAGAACCCTTGTATCATTCTGTAGGTTTACTGTTTGAACCCTGGCACAGCACCCCTGTTAAAAAGGTATCCACTAAAGTTTCATTCATTCATTTTCTTCGCTTACTCTGGGTTACAGAGGTCTGAGACGGTACTGGACACTGGAGAATATAACACTGGCATTTCAATAAAAGCAGAGCAATAAAAAAACAACACGTCTGACCAAAGTCTTCATCTGTAGTGTCTCTAACGTATGATATATTCCACTGTTAAGCACCCAGACGGGATCAGCATGGCGAGACGGATAGTAAACAGCGTCCACGGTAACTCAGCCAATCAGAAATCCTCACTCTCGGCTATGCAGAGGTCCCAGGTAGGAAGGAGTTGTTTTTGTTGGTACACGCAAATACTGACAGACAAAGGAAATATATTTTAGATTAGATTAAGATCAAAGATCAGATCAATTTTTATTGTCATTGTGCAGGTTATGAGCAAGAAGGTCCCAGGTTCGATTCCCAGGCACTTTTTGTGTGGTGATTTGCATGTTCTCCCTGCACGTATGTGGGTTTACTCTGTGGGTTCCCCACACAGTCCAAAAACATATACATTAGGTTATTGGTGTGTGTGTGTGTTGCCTATAAGAGTGTGTGTGTGTGAGAGAGAGAGATTGTTGGTTAGTCTATGTGTGGACTGGCAACCCGTCCAGAATTTTCCCCTGTCTTTCCCCCTATGTGCGCTGGAATAGGCTCCTGCAGACCCCTGTGGTATAGAAGATGAATAAATGAATGTGCAAGGTAGATGTAAAGAGCCAATCAAATGCAGTATAATTAGAGGTCAGAGTTAATAATGTTCACTATATTGCTGCTGTAGTATGTAATATATGGTGTACATATATATATATATATATATATATATATACTATATTGCCAAAGGTTTGGTCACCTGACCATCAGATCCCTATGCGGTTCCTCTCCTAACTGGAGGATGAGTAGGATTGTCGGCTCAGCTGATATCCACAAAGACTGTTTAGTTCCAGGTTATTGTCCCTCACACCATGCTACCAGGTGCAACTAGTTGCCACACTAAACGTTGTGACACCTCGCCCTGCTTTTATACGGCAGTAATAATAATAATAATACTAATCGTAATATCGGCTTTTGTCTGTCGGTGCTAACGGCAGATGCAAACGAGTGATTTGGAGCTCAGCATCATCCAAAAGCAGAGGACGGAGCTGCAGCTTCTTGTAGCAGAGCTGAAGGATCGAGAGCAGGAGCTTAACAGCATGGTTGCGGCTCATCAAAAACAGCTGCAGGCCTGGGAGCAGGACCGCCAGAAGGTGCTGACGCTGGAGCAGAGGTCCACGCGCCTCGAAGGTGTTACATGTATATTGTTTGTTTGTCGGTCTGTCTGTCTCTCTGTCCGCCTGTCTCTCTGCCTGACTTTCTATTTGTCCTTTACCTATCTATTTTTCAGTTTGCCTATTTGTCTACCTACCTGCCTGTCTGTCTATATGTCCTTCCATCCATACCTCCGTCTGTCTATCTGTTTTTCTATCAACCTCGCTACTATGTTACTATCCCAATGTTGTATCTACGTAGATTAAAAAAAAATGCAATGCATGTAATTTTTTTTTCTTCTTTCCCCACTAGACGAACTGCACAGGCGCAATAAGGCGATCCGAGCCGTTGCCAGACGTTTAAAGTCCTCAGAGGTGCGAGAGCAGGACAGCCGCAAGGAGCTCGGCAGGATCCAGCAACAGATGCAGGAGCTCAGTCAGCATCAACAATACAGCATCCAACAACACCAAGGGCTGGAGGTAACTGCTTTACACCACGAAAAAACATCTGGATCAATCTGGGTTAATGACATCAAACATGCACGGCATAGCGCAGCTTAGTATTTTCTTGTTGTTTAGCATTGAAATATTTAACATTGTCTCTCCTCCCCAACCCCCCGAAAAAAGGATAAGAATCGGAGTCTGAACTCGAGTCTCCTGTCTCTCTCCTCTCAGCTTGGACAGCTTCAGGCTCACGAGGAAGAGCTTAACTCCTTGATCAAAATAAAGGTCGCCCTCCTTTTCTCCTGATATTTTACCCATGCCGCTGAGCGTGTTTACATTTTTTACTTCTCCTCTCGTTCATGTGTGCATTCATCCAGGACGCCGTTTTGACTGAAACCACTAATCGCATAGCACGTCTATCCACTCAGCTCCAGGAATCGGAGTCAATGCTAAAAGAGTACCAGTCAAACGAGTGCAAGAGATTACAGGAAATGGACGAGTGCAAGGGCCGCCTCAGAGAGGCCAGGCAGCAAAACACTCAGCTTAAAGGTAAACATTCCATACAACAAACCGATTGGACGTCCATGGACTGGAGTGTTCCTTTTAGCGCAATCGAAGGTTCTTGCTGGGAAAATGATGAGATTGAGATTCTGTAGCAGAGCTTTGACTAATTCTCTGATCCGGAAACCGAATAGACATTCGATTGAATTTAAAAGGAAAGGTCCCGGGATTACCAGGCACGGGTTAACGTGCGGAGTTTGCATGTTCTCCCCGCCCTTGCATGGGGTTTACGCTGGGTTCTGAGGTTTCCTCCCACAGTCCCAAAACATGTACATTAGGTTGATTGGTGATTCCAAATTGGCCAAAGAAGTGAGTGTGAGAGTGTGTGGTTGTTTGTCTTTTCCTGGCCCTGCGATGGACTGGCGACATGTCTAGAGTGTACCCCGCCCTATGTGCGATGGGATAGGCTCTTGCAGACCCCTGTGACCCAGAGTTAGGGTCTGTTGTTAGAGGGGTAGGCAGGTATAGAAGGTGAATGAATGAATGAATGAATAAACTCAAGTATGCTAATCTGCAGTTTTGCTAATTCTGCATTTATTCCCAATTATTCCTGTTAATTCCTCTTTAAAGTGTCCAGCCTTTGAAATTCCTAATCATAAGATCATCAGACTTTCATTTATTCATTCATCTCTCTTCTAGTCCGCTTGTTCCCTAATCAAGGGTTACGGAAGGGTTTTCTGGATCCTATCCCAGCTCTCTCCGAGGGCGAAAGGCAGGAAGGGGTCACACCCTGGACAGTGTTAATTGTAAAAACGATCGTGATGACACATCTCCTCTCTTTTCACCTAATTTGCCTTTGTGGTTACTATAATTCACTTTATTATTATTTTTTTTTTGAAGATGAGCTCCAGGAGAAGCATTTAGAAATCAACAGTCAGAGAGAGGAGCTCATTAACCTCAGACAGGAGAACCAACTGCTTCGGAAAGAACTGGCCCTCGCAGGTAAAACGTTGACCCAACACGGTCCGCTAACTCGGATCGCCGCTGTTCCGAGTTTCCTTTAAAGTTTGTTTGTTGCTTAGATGAGGGCGACAACTGGAGAGAAGAGTTACTTTCACTGGCACGGTCAAAACAAGAGCGCACAGAGTCGGAGCTTCTCTGCCTGCGACAGGTACGCGTCACCACACGCCGCCGAAAAGTGTGCGGTAAATAAGCAGTCATGCTTTCTGGTTTCCATTAGCTCCACCCCCTCCCACTTTTAACCCATTGATCAGTATCTAACCTTGTAAAGAGTCTTTTTATAATTAGCTGTCAGCTATCAATCTTTTTAAAGGTCATTGTGTTCTGGGTTTTTTTTTTTTAACCTAAGCAGTCATCCAGTTTGTCAACATTCCCCTCCGATTCATTTTTAAAAAAATCCTCCTCAAGATCTTATCTTAAATCCCTAAGAAACTTGGTTTAAGTTTTGTCATAGAATATGTACGTGTCTCATCGGGGGCCTCGAAGAGTACGAGTCATTTTTAAAAATATATATTTTCACGCCCAAAGGTGTTCGGTGTTGTTAAGAGCCAAACATGTGTCGAGGTGTTTATTTCACTCCAACAATAACACCGCACGGGCGGCGTGGTGGCCTTATGGTTAGCGCGGTCGTCTGAGTTTGTATGGTCGTTTGTATATGTGTGGCCCTGCGATAGACAGACGACCAGTCCAGGGTGTTCCATTCCTACCCGCTGAAAAGGCTCCAGCAGACCCCCGTGACCCTGTAATTAAGGAATAAGCGGGTATAGAAGATAAATGAATGAATGTACTGTGTATAATCATGTATGTGACAAATAAAGTTGAATTTCGGAATTTGATATAAACTAAGGCAAATATTTGTGTGTGTGTGTGTGTGTGTGTGTGTGATATCATAGGTGTGTGAGCACCAACAGAACGACTTACAGCTGTTGAAACTTAACCTCGACACCACAAGAGAGGCACTAATGCAGTATGAAAGTCAGAGATCGTAAGTGAAAATCCTGGTTAAAAACCCCACCTATATTATATATGAGCCGATTGAACTGAAGGTTGTTTGTGGTTTTTTTAGCGAAGACACTGTAGCGAGAGCGAGCTGCGCTTTAGAACCCGTTAACGATCCCGAGACAGAGATAGACGAGTCGATAGAAGAATGTCCTAGCGCAACCCTAAAAGTATGCGACCTAAAGAAGGATACCACCGTCCCCACCATCACATCGGGACAATGTGGTGATATGAAGACGCGACGGTCGAGCCGCAAATCGTTATTCGGCGGCAGCGACGGGCGTAGTAGCAAGCGTAGTAATGCCTCAGAAGAGAATAAAGAGGAAGATTGCTGTAGCTCTGAGTCGGAGATGGATGTCATAGTCGTCATTGACCACGTTGCAGAGTTGGATGACCAGTTGGTGGTTATGGACGTTAATTCCAAGAACACTTCTCAGTCCTCTCGGTAGGGCAGCAGACAAGACAGCAAACATTATTAGTGAGAGACATGTTGCAGAGTTTTGCTCGACCACTGCGTCTTATATATTATATCATCTGGTAATAAATAATAATTAAAATAAAGCTTTTTTCCCCCTAGTTCCGGGGATGTGACCTGTGTGTATGTGGATTGTTCTGGAGCCTCACCACAGATGAGGACAATAAACCCTGCACTTGCAGAGGACGCAGTACTTTTACAGGTAATTCACCCATCTGCCACTAGATGGCGTGGGTAAAACAGATTCTTCTCAGGTGTTAATGAATATATAAAATATCGGTAGATGTGCATGTGTAGGTGGGGCATAGCACTGTTGCCTCACAATAAGAAGGCGTGGGTTCGATTCCCTGGACAGGGGCCTTTCTGTGTGCAGTGTGAGAGTGTGTCAGGGCCCTGTGATGGCCCTGAGGTGTACCCTTCCAGCCCTTCGACCTTCAGCAGACCCCGTGCCCCCGATTTAGCGGGTATAGAAAACGAATGAATTATTCTTTAAATGGTCTGCACTATACGGCCGGTGAAGGTAGTGGGAAGGGGTGGCTTAGTAGTTAAGGTGTTGGACTGATACCAGAAAGACCCAGCACAAGCAAGTCACCGCTGTGGGCCCCTGAGCTAGGCCATGTAAACCCATGCAAGCGTGTGAGCAAACTCTGCACAGAAAGACCCCATGCCCTGAAATCGGACCCAGTACCTTCTTGCTGCGTGTTAACCACTACACCACCACACCACCATCAAGGCATTAAAGCCCTGGTAAATTTCTTCCAGCAACAGGAGGCGTTTAATTCGTCCACCAGTCGCTTACAGCGCTTGCTGGCAGAGTCGCAGCAAATGGTTGCCAGTCTGGAACCTGTTAGCTGTTCCGAAAAAGGCTGTGATTCTGTCTGCAGCCCGAACTGTGGCCAGAATAACACCAAAAATTGTGAGCAGGTCCAGTACCTCAGGAATAGCCTAAAAGCCAAACAGCCAAGAAAGGTATGTTCTTGTGTCCTACGTATGTATTGGAATGAGACATTCATTTCTAATTTTGGAGAGGAAAAAAAAAACCACCCTTTTTTTTTTTTTGTATTATTATTTTTCCCCCATCAGGATAGCGTCCAAATCCACAACATCAACAGTTTACAGAAAAGCAAGGAATGTGTGCAGTAGACTGAAATGGAGATCATCAATGGGGCTTCCTGTTGGTTTCATCCATCCATCCATCCATCTAACAATTCATCCCGCTAACATATTAAACAAATAAATAGTATTAAGACAACCCAGAGTGATGGCTACACGTTTATTTTTGACTACAGAATGATTTACAGGCAGGGTGATGTAATGTTTTATAAAATTCTCACGAAAATGGACCACCTATTTATAAGGTGCCGAACCTGTCAAGTATTAAGTACCCACGTCTACGCTGTCGAACCTGTCCTACAAGATGATTCGGATTGTGCTCCTGGTTTCGTCTTTCCTGTTTTCCTGTCATCTGACCTGTTTTGGGTTTTTTTTCTTTCTTTTTTTTTTTTTTTTAACTTCCTTGGCTTTAGACAATTTTTACACTAAATGATCACTTGACCGACCGTAAGACATGAATGTGGTCTTTAGTTGTTTGGCTCAAGCTCTCGGAATATTTTCAATCCTCCACATTTACAGAAACCTCTCTGGAATTTGGAAACGACAGCAAAGAATTTTGGTTACCGATCAAGCTTAAAAAAGTATATCATCTCTTGAAAAATCTCTTTTTTTTTTTTGTTTTTAATTTAGATAAAATTTAAAAAGTTATTGTTTTTATTGTTGTATTGGGGTAAGATATGCAAATATTTAGCTATATTTTTTGCTAAAAAGTGCAAAGTATTTGCTGTTGTTTTTTATTGCTTATTATTGTTATTTTTATTATTTTATCTACCCTACATGCTAAATATGGTTGGAGCGTTTATGCAAAGCAAAAAGTTGGTTACCAGTTTGAACTTTGTTGCAATTGAAACAGGAATGGAAAAAAAAATGTCGAAAGATAAAGTTGAAAAGAAGGACAAATCGGAAAAGGCTCTGGCAGCAGAAAAAGAACAGTTTGTCAAACTTCAGGTAAATATGCAGCTATAGTGTCTGTATTGTATATGACTTCGGCTTTAAATCCTTCTAACAGTTCTCGTTTTCCTTCTTCCCAGCTTCAGAGCATTTTAAAGGCCATAACCCACGCCGAGGCTCCCGTCAAGACGAAATATAGCCGCAGTATCTTTCAGATTCCGCTTGTCTCGTTAATGGTGTTCGTAATGTTAGACTGGGTTTAGTTCATCAACAGTGTGCGTTTCTGGTCTGATGATGGACCACCAACCTGCAAGGGTTTTTAGATCTGCAAATTCAAAGCATTTGGTGTAGCTCCTCCAAGGCTTGCAACACACCATTTCAACTGCGATGGTGAACAAATGCAGGAAACAGACTGTATAGACAGATTATATAGGGTGGGTGTGTACTGTTGTTTTGGTGTCAGCGTGGCCTTTTCTAAACTTCACTACAGATATCCTGCTAGGTACACATTGCGAAAACGGAGCCGTTACTTTCTGGTCCCATGCTGTGAGTTTGCCTTTAGCCAGCAATGCCATCATCAGCTGGAAGTTCTGCGAAATGGTGCATAAACTCCTACGCGATGGCCATCCTAATGTGAGTCCTGCTATGTAGATGTTAAAATACCAGAAATACCAGGCGTGTGACGGTATACAAGCGTGACTATGTACCGAGACAGCAAAACACATATCCACTACACCTGACCATCACGTCCATGTGTTTTTATTCGATCCGAATGTGTTCTAAATCCTTTATTTACCTCCATAGTTCTACAAATGTAGTTTACTAGATGTTTATGTGTAGAGTTGAGGATTAGCTACCAGAGCATTCCTGAGATGCTACACCAATGTCAGTTGAGGTTTAACGCTAACCATGAAGTTCGGCTGTGATACTGGAGCAGGAAGGGTTAAAGGTCTTGAACCCAGGTTTTTAGATCGACGACCTAGGAACAACTTGGTTTAAGCTCCAACACAGCCAGAACCTTCTCCATGGGTGCTGTAATATGACCCCAACTTACTGCGCTGGGATATGCGAAGAAAGAAATGGGTAGAGGGCCTCGCTCGGCGGCCCGGCAGTGATGACTTGGTGGTGCTGCTCATCAAACCACTGTCTTGAATCATATAATGAACCTAATTATGACCCTTTTTTCACCACATCTAATACACTACATCTGTACACTACACCAGTTTCGATTGGTGGGTGTGATGTTAGGGTTTATTTGATTTTATTTCTTTTTTTGGTGCCACTTTCAGACCCTGCGAGATAGCCAAGGACATGTCCCGAATATGAGGCAAATGGGAGCTTTGTGGGTAGGTGTCTAATACCGATGGAATCTTTCCAAGTTCACCAAGATGAGTTCAATACGGACATCAGAGACGGATTCAATTTTAACTCCAGTTTATGTCTTGCTTTTGTATAGGGAAGCCTCCACGATCGATACGGGCATATTGTTGCTCTTTATGTCAAGTTTCTCTGCCTCAAAATTGAATTTCATTGTAAGGTGAGTTAATCTTCTACCAGAATACAGCGGTGCTTTGACTTGGTTCAGTAACTCAAATTACTTGTGTGTCGTAAGTTCGTAACTCAAATTACTCGCATGTCTAATTTGCATGTTTTCTCTATTAAAATAAATTAAAATGCCGTTAATCCCCGGCACGGGGTCTTTCTGTGCGGAGTTTGCATGTTCTCCCCGTGCTTGCGTGGGTT
>JAOTQW010086870.1:0-11283 GCA_026260075.1 Sisor rabdophorus | reverse complement strand
CCATGTGCGCTGGGATAGGCTCCAGCAGACCCCCGTGACCCCGGATTCGAGAATAAACGTGTATAGAAGATGAATAAATGAATGAATTTGTTAATAAATCTGGGTTCAGGTTGATTATTGGTGCACGAATGCTTCATAATTTATAACCATAAATTAGATAATGTTTCTGGCCTCAATAGCCCTCTTTATGATCATATTAGCTATGAACTATACTTAACATGTTGTGCCTCATCAAAAATTTATTGTAATACTTGTTAATAATGATGACCAAACCACAATAAATATTTCATGTTTAAGTAAACTGTTTGCTCTAAATGAATGGCTAAAGTCAAATAGTATAAATCAGTATCAATTTAGGAGTGTTCAAAAAATATAGAGGCTTCTCACAGACCTATGATGTTTAATGTTCAGACTATTATGAACCTCAATACATGGATGGACAACGTTTTATTCTATTGCACAAATTCCATCCTATTGTTTTGTAACAGTAGAGTCAATTGAATTGATCCTATAGGCATTGACACAATTTAGTTCGGGATTTGTTTATGATGTTTTGATTGATTGATCTATACTAAGGGTGGAAAAAATTAGGTTCATTGCATTCTTTCTCAAACTATTTCTAAATGTAATTAATTTAAACAAATATGTTATAAGTAAAAATATATATATAATAAGTAAACAACACTTTGTTGATGTGTCATCTAGTAACAGCAGTCAAATAATAAATATGATTGACATGATTTGACCGGCATCTGATTGAACAGATCTGTCTAAAACCTCACATCTGTCCAAACTAGCCATGTTATAATCCAAATCACTGTAATCAAATTCTTTATTTCCTTATTTCGTTTCAGGAATCTTGACAATTGAAGGTTATGTATTTGTTTTGTGATGATGTATGGGCAAGAGTTCATGTGTGCCTGATAAATCAGGGCTGATGTGTGTGCAGTGTGTAAGAAAATTTAACTGCATTATACTTACTACATAACCATTTTCTCATTAAAAATCCCTAAGAAATTAAATAATGCAAACCTTGTTTAAATTTCATATGACACTTTTTTTTTCTCTGTACAGCGGGACAGGATTACTAGCTTTCGAAAGCAAGGCACCAAGAAGGAGAAGCCTATAATCCAGCACCCAACAGATCCCATCTCCACACATATTGAGATGCCCATACCACAGCCACTTTTCGATGAACGTTCACTGAACCTCTCTGAAAAAGAGATCGTTGACCTGTTTGAAAAGATGATGGTGAGTTGCAGTTTACAATAATTACTCTGATCGAAAAAGGTAACATTATATTTTTCTTGTACAGTGTATTTATACCTCATTGGCAGGCTGATCAGATACCACTGCCAATATGGAGTCTCGAGGTTGTACAAAGCAACTTGGATATCTTACCTGCCATAATAAAACTGCTGTGTGCCATGAATAAATGTACCAAAGTATAACGCAAGCCGTATGGATTAGCTTGTTCATAAAACACTAATAGTGTGAGGTGATGTCGTTGTTTGTGTGTGTGGTCTGGGTGATTGATAAGCTCTTACTTAGTAGTTGTGGTCTGTTGTTAAAACTTGAGTCCTGTTTTTGTTTAACCACATTTTTCACAATTTCTTAATTCCAGTTTCATTATTTTTTCTTACTCAGTTAGAAGAAACTAAATATCATTTAAATCTTCAATATTTTTCCTCCAAAAATGCATAGATTCTCTTCACTTTGTTCACCCTAGTGACGTTTGGGACATTATATGATGGATGTGCTTTATTTATTTTTCGGACTATTAAGAAGGAACATTTACTTACGTACTGTCATTATAAAACCTGGAAGAGGACTAGAGGTGAACTACCACTTGAATTTATTGGTGGTGTCATTAATTCTATGTATTTAATGGGCTCCAAACACATGTACATTAGGTTGATTGGTGACTCTAAATTGTCCTTAGAAGTGAGTGTGAGTGTGTGTGTGTGGTTGTTTGTCTATGTGTGCCCCTGCAATGGACTAGCGACAGGGGGTACCCCTGCCTCTCGCCTTATGTGCAGTGGGATGGGCTCCAGCAAATCACTGTGACCCTGAGTTATGGATTAAGCAGTTATAGAAGATAAATGAATGATTGAATGAATTCAACCCCGAGTTTTTCACAGCAATTTTCAATCTTAACTGTAAAAGAAAAGCAATGGAGGTTTGGTAACTTAAATTGCTTCGATGATTCTATAACTGTTCCTGCAAGATTAGATTTAGCATTTTAGCTCTGATCCCCATAAAAATGTATTTGGTCACAGATCAATTCACAGGGTTATCATCAATGGGAAACAGAATATTGCAATGCCATCAAAAGAGCTTCAAACAGCTTCAAAATGTAACAATTCCAAAGTTTGGCAGGCATTCTCTACCTTCTCTCAGTCCCGCACCAAGACTTGCACCAACCAAAAAGGTGGCATTAATAGATTGAGCTCATAGTTGAGAAGTTTAGCAATCCAGAATTTAGGTTTGCCTTTCCATTTGGCAAATTTTCAACATCTGCTTCTTTGATATGTTTTCATGGCTTGTCTTCCATGGTTCAATAGTATAGCCTAAGATGAACAGAAACTCACTCTTCACCACGATACACAAATTTAGCATCTACATAAGAGATAAAAAACGGATTGATATTATTTTGGGAATCAAGAATTATTGGATTAACAACATCGAAGGCCTTAACTTAAAATGACTTCCAAGGGGCAACAATTGATTGGGGCATCAAAAAGAAGACTAAATTGTTACACTGCTTATCTAGAAGCTTGCAGAGAGGCATTACAAAATACATGCAGTTTTCGCTCCATTTAATTTTTTACAGGAAGTTTAACCAGACCTTCCTTTTAATCCACGATTTGTGTTAAAGGGTCTAAAGAACCCTATAGGGCCCTATCAGGACCCTATATACATTACGCCTGGTAAGGATCTTGTACTCCACAAGGGGATGTCTGTAACCTAGGGTAACTGTTGCACAATTCCAAATTAATCTAGCATTCCTTCACTGGGATCTGCACATTCCTGACTTAATCAGATCTAAGTGGGTTCAGACCTTGCATCAATGCACTGCTAGAAAATTACTTGCTGAATATCAAAGCCTCCATCTTTCAAATAAGACCGCAAATTCTCAACCATTTCCTTTTCTCTGGACATTTGGGAGACTTTGTAGACAGTTATCAACATAACTGGTAATTAGATGTTCACAATAATCCGGCAGAAATTTAGCATGTTTTGCAGAGCAGAATTTGCACAGCAAGGAATACAGTTAGGTCCATTTTATTTTGAAAAACACAGAGTTTTGTTTTAAGGTAAAAGGCAAACTATGGGACACAGCTGAATTTGTATTATGTGTAATCCAGGGTAGAAAGATGTGTCTTTAATCTAGTTAAACTAGGTTAAAGACACAGACTGTGTGTGTCTGCCTCCCGAAGAGTGTTGGGCAAATTATTCCAGAGTTGTGGGCTCTAGAAAAGAAAAGGATCTGCTGTTTGGATTGATCTGATTATCAGAGGTTTGGGAGCGCAGCGAACATGTCGGACTATAATAGGATAAGAGTCGCTTAGGTACTGAAGGTGATAAACCATTAAGGACTTTATTTACGTAATTAACTTCCTGGTTCTAGTAAGGACGGGCTGGAGTTTGTTTATCAGGCCTGCAGAACAAGCTAATAAAGCGTTACAACAATCTAATCTTGAGGTTAAGTCAGTCTTTCTTGATAAAGGTGATGGTTCTAACATTTACTGTTACAGAAAGTCAAATGTGATGTTTTAGTTATGTGAAGTTTACATAAGATTAGAAAATGATCTAAAATCATCAGCTATTTGTTATAGAATTTCAACATCATTGACATCAATTCCATGCGGCAATAATAGATTTAGAGTTCGATTGTGATTATGAGGTGGATCTAAGACATTTGGTTCAACGCCAATAGAATTCAGAGTATCTACAAATGCTGATCCCAGAACTTTATTTTTAAATTATCAACATTAAGACTTTAACTGCAGCAGCCCGAACTCCAAATGAAAATCCAAATTTTTTTTCATAAAGTTTGTATGGTGTCCTGGTGGCCTGTATACGGTAGCCAGTACGAAATTCTACAATACAATACTAGTTAGTTTATGTTTTGTCATGTGTCTCCCTTGTCCAGAAACTCGTTTCATTTTGCTCTTGGCGTTCCACAATAAGTTTTATTATCTGCTGTACTCGTTTTAAAATTTTTTTAAGGTGGTGGAAGTTGTCGCATTACATCAGCTTTGGCGCTCCTTTTTTTTTTTTAGCTTCACACACTCGCCTTTCTCGAGTCTAAACAGTTCTAAAGACTCAGCTTTCAGTCCTATTTGCTGTGCTGCTGGCCGTAGAAGTGTTGTCCTTTCTGAGCTATCGTCTGTTATCACATAGGTCTCTATACAGCCAACATTATAGAACTAGTCAAGAGACAAAGTACACAAACAAATGTGCCCTATGTGCGCTGGGATAGGCTCCAGCAGACCCCCGTGACAAATAAACGGGTATAGAAGATGAGTGAATAAGGTGTAAAATGTCACATGCCGAGTATTGAGATTTCCCTAAAACAAAACAATGAGATCAAAGTAAGACAAAAGCTCTGTTTTAACCTCCCTTAAGTACATCTGCAGGGTGTGTGTGTGTGTGGGGGGTGCTGACAAGAGGATGTTTAAACTTGTTGCGCAGGATTTTATTCGTCATGTGAGGATAGTAATGATAAACAGGACAATAATGAAGGAACAGTTGAGCAATAGATCCGGAGCGTCACTAATAAATATTGCCTGTAAAAATACAGACTGCTGCCCCTTTTTATACACAGTTTGCATGATTGTGACTCAAAAGTAAAAGCGAATGCATGGTCAAATGCCGCAGTAACCTCACATGTTGGTGGTGGCTACATTAAACACCTTTTTACCTAATCATATAATTAACTATATTGTGATTACTATTTTTTCCTGCACCATAAGTGCTGATTTGCTGACCGTGAAGACATGGGTCAAGCCCCAACACTGCCAAGGAAGTCAAGAAAGACCTGGGTCCAAGTCCATAACATAACATATAACATAACAGTTCTCTGCACCTTAGACTGGCTTCTACTATTTACTCTTCGATCAACTACTCCATGGCTAAGGATCAAATTTTATTTCATTCTTAATAATTATCACATTTTAAATTCTGTTTTTATTTTTGTGATTATAAAAACTGTTTATGTAAAGCACTTTAGAATACCGTTGTGTAGAAAGTGCTTTAAAAATTAACTTAAATAATAAATCACATTTAAAGAAGTACCACCAGTATGAAAATTCATACATTTTTATCCATTTATAACTGATGTGTTGTAGTTTAATAAAAAGTGAGATATTTGAAATGTGGCGAAGCAAAAAGTCTCCACAAATGGAAATATTTCAGTAAATTACATATATACAAAAAAGCTACTTAAGTACATTAACTGATTACAATTATTTCATGACTGATTGAAATGACATTAAAAAACGAAGAGTACAAGCGTAAATGGATGAACTGTTATAGTCTGTCTTTTGTCAATAATTGTCTGTGTGGGGCGTTTCAAACGAGTCATGTTGTTGGAATGTGGCTTGGACATTGGACACACATGCATCAAGTAATCTTCCAAGTAATTGGTTATTATGTTTTACCTGTAAAGCTGAGTATTGATTCTCACAGGTGTGGTCTTTTAGCAGTAAACCTTTAACGTCATGTTTTGTCTTTTTTCGTTGTGTTTCGTTGTGTTCTAAAAATAATCCCACTACGAGTTCCGGTGCTTCTTTGGACGGATCCGGTTAAGCTTTAGTTTATTGTTAAAATGGTTTTGTCCCATGTACGTGCGGGTTATTAACCATAACCAGTCCAACTTCCTGAAACAGCCATTCTTGTATTTATCATCTGGTTTTCCTGTAACTTTTAGGTGCTGTGAAGTGTAGTTCATCTTCTTGCATGTGTTGTTTTACTGCAGATGTGCACAACAGTCACTCATACACCCAGAAGGAGCTCATGGCTTATATTTTACTATGTGAATTCTGAGACGTGTTCATGAGAATGCTCAATGTTCCTCTTTTGTCCACAGATGATATGTTCAGTGCAAAAAAGGCCATTTAGACAAAAACTTTACAGTAGGGTTGCCAGATCGTATTGTAAAAGCTGTCGACCAACTACAGTATAAAACCTTCTATTCTAATTCGAAGCAACAAAGGCAAAATCTTACCCTCAACCCCTCACCTCTTTGACCTAACCCTCCTGTTTCCCCTTTTTTTCATATATTGACAGCGCTATGCACTATTTTAGAATATGGGGTAGTTTGGCCTAGTGTAAAAGGGTGGGTGGTTGTTACCCCTATTTATCTCATAATGACCCTATCCTTTTCGTTGCCCATAGTTTCCAAAAAAATACAAAAAATACAAAAAAAGCATATGGAATAAGCATGGAAATAAATTCTTCCTCTCTGAGGCACTAAGTTAACTGTCATCAGATCTGTAACATTATTAGCTATTAAAGGGACATGTTAGTGAGACAAAGTCTCTCGGGTGAAGATGGGCTGAGTCTCTCTGAAGTGAAGATGAGTTAAGTCTCTTAAAAATGAAGATGAACAGTCTTTCCAATCTTTCAAAGAGTATAAAATCATTAATAATCTTATCATTTACGGTACATAAATCAACAGATTCAGACAAACTGGAGAATTTTTATGTTTGATGGACAAAGTCGACACTGCATCACCATAATTCTGTGATTGTCATTAATAAATGGCCCAGGAACACTTTCGGAAACCTTTATCAGTAAACACAGTCCACCAGAACATCTGCAGACACCATCTAAAGCTCAAACATACAAAAAGAGAGCCATATGTAAACATGGACCCAAAGTTTCATTGTGTCCTGTGGATCAAAACTCATTTTAAAATGAAATTGTTTAATGTTCAGACAAGTCCAAATTTGACATTGATGATAGTCCAGCATCTCGATGGCATGGGGTGTATCAGTGCAGACGGTTTGGACAAACCTGCATGTTTATGAAGACTCTAAAAAGTTTATAAAGGTTTTAGAGGAACATACTCTCCCCTCCAAATGCTGCTATTAAGCTAAAGACCTGGTGTGTTTCAGCAGAACAAAAACACGTACTGCTGCTATTCCAACATGCAGTCCATCTCTTTCTCCTATGGATAGCATTCAACGCATCATTAAATGGTAAATATAGCAAAGGCCATGAACTCTTGAGCAGCTGGAATCTAACAAGGCATCAAACAAGAATAAAACCAAATTTTGTCTCCAAAAACTCATAATCTCGATGTTTGAAAGCTTTCAAACTGTTTTGAACAGAGGAGGAGATGCTACACTAGGTTCCAACTATTATCACTCTGTACCAGGCAGCAAATCTAAAATTATGTCATTTAGTGGCTAAAAGTGTAAAATTCCTCTGTTTAGTCATTTATGTTATTTCTGTTTCATTGTGAATAAAATATTGCCTACTTTTTCAGAATTGCGACTGTAAATGCTTCTTACTTCAATAGTACAGGTGATCTAAAACAAAAAACAACCCCCAGAACGTGGGGGTGAAAAAGGGCATAATTTTTTTGTCCTTAATTTCAGAAAGTGAAAGTTGTATATTCTATAGATTCATTACAGTGAAAGTAAAATATTTCAACATTTTAATTCTTGAAATGTAGATTATTCTGGCTTATAAATAATGAAACCTATAAAATTCAGTGTCTCAGAGATGAGAAATAAATATAGTATCACACAGCGAATTAGCTTTAAAAACCTGCAACAGTTTCCTAAGCCTTTAAATTGTCTCTCTGCCTGGGTCAGTCTATGCAATCATGGGAAAGACTGCTAACTCGACAGATGTCCAGACGAAACACATTGACACTCTTCATGAGGAGTGTAAGCCACAAAAGGTCAGTTAAAATATTCCAGCGCAGGCATAAAAAATTGAGTGGAAGAAAAACTTGGTAGGAGAGGGGTGCAACGGCAAAAGGGGTATTTGGGGGAGCTAAAAGTGTCTATTTTGGTAAATAATTAAATATAATCAGTCATTGAATATAATCAGTCATAAGATCATTTTCAGAAATCTTATGTAATATTCGAATATCTTTATGTGCCTACTGAGATTCGGTATTTGTTTGTGTGTTTTTTATAATGTAAAGGAGGATATGAACCTTAATGAAGACCGCAAAGCCCCTCTGCGTGAGAAGGATCTGAATACTAAACGAGAGATGGTTGTCCAGTACATCTCAGCCACGGCTAAATCTGTAAGTGTTACATTTTTGGTTCCGTAAAGACACAGAAGGATCTGAAGCAGCCTGTAAATAGTGGATTAAGTTGGTTCTCCAAGATGTACTTTCCATTTAGTTTCAAACGATAAACTAATAATACTTCAAACTCTATTATATTAAAGACCATTGCTACCAAGCTGAATATGTTTGGTAAATACTAACTTGACAAATGCATTATTAAATCTAGTTAATTAATGACTTCATTCATTTTAGGTATCAAGTGTTATTGTGTTATAATAATTTGGTCTTTTAATAAACTGCATGATTGCCTACTTATGATGTGCTCTTCGTGTTTGCTTCTTAACTCCTACCGCTGATCACTGCATGCAGATAACTGGGAGCAAACCTGCAGTAAGTACCAAAATATTTATTTGGTATTTTTGAACAGTTTAAAAAGTGAATTTGTTCAGAATCTACATCGTTATTTCTTGCAAAATGTTTTATTGTCTGTAAAAAGTGTCTGTAGGCCCTGTGCAATTTATTCTGGTCTCTACCAATGCTTTATTGGGCAAAGTAATCCTAGAGTTTTTGTTAAAGGGTGTGTCTGTGGCAGCCTAACAAATTTTGATATTTTGCCATGAAACAGAAGTTGGTATAAGGCATGAATTATCCATTCCGCGCCAAACTTCACGTTTTACTAGGCTACTGTACTAAAAAAAATACATGCCTATGTTCAGTCGTAGTCTTAGCGCCACCTGCTGGCAACAAGAAGTGACATTTTACTCTGTAACAAACCTCTTCTAAAGATTTTATTAACATTAACATCATTTATGTTGTTAATACCAATAATAAGCTTCTATCAAAAATATTTTTTTTAATCAATATGAGCAAATATTCATGTTCAATAATTATGTTCAATTATTTAATAAATTAATGAATATGCAGATAAACTTTTAAGAATGTCAGACAAACTTCTCCTGCAGTTTTAATCGTCACAAAACTAGATTTTGATATAAATATTGGAAACATACTGTATCTTCTACTCTTTTATCCCCTGGTCAACCTCTGTAAAAGTCCTTGACCAGTCAACCTATCCAAACATTGGTTTGGAAGATTTACTTGAGGTGAAGTGGGGTGAGGTGTGGAAAACAAGGTGAGGTGAAGTGGGTGAGGTGAGGAAAACAATAAGTATCTACAATAAGAATCTGTGTGGATTTTGACTTTTCGCACTCGTTCTTAATAATTGCATTTTTGTTTGAAACTGAGACAAACTGAGGTCTAAGCATCGTGATATGCTGCCTCTGGAAACGGTTTACTATTATCTCCGCAAGTAACGGCTAACTAACATAGCATGCTATTAACCTAAATAGTGGCAATAGTTATTAAATAGTAATTCTGCATCTTCACAACTTTGGGGGGAATGGAAGAGAAGAAAATGCTAACATGAGAAACAGTTCACATGACTTTGTTTTTGTTAAGAACGGAAATAAATAAGCGGTTATAGAAGATGAATGAGTTAAGAAATACATTTCAAATCTGTCCTTTATTCACAGGGTGGACTAAGAAACAGCAAGCATGAGTGTACGCTGTCCTCACAAGAATATGTGCATGAACTGCGTTCTGGTATAACAGAGGAGAAATTGCTCAACTGTCTTGAATCTCTGCGCGTGTCTCTAACCAGCAACCCAGTCAGGTGAGTTTCTTTAGAATTTAGAGAACGGTTATTAATAATCTGCTTTGCGATCAACGTTATATACGGCTCAGGCAGTGCTTGGTCTGTCAAGCCAAAGACTGTTCACGTCATGCTAGCCACAAAAGCTAAAATATTTGTTTTTACGACCGCCTAAGAAATGCACAACACTTACCAATGTACATTGTATTTTAAAGTGACTGTGTCCCTAACCAACAACCCAGTCAGGCGAGTATCTCTAGAATTCAGAAAACATTATTAGCCTATAAGAGGCGAAATGGGCCCAGCAGTGGAGGCCTGGTGGTGCTAGAAAAGTAATCTTCCTATCATAAGTCCAACACCTTAACCACAAATCCCTACTACAATTCTCTGTGGATATCCCACTGTGTCCAATTTCAGGATTACTTGAGGTACCTTCACCTGGCCAATTTCTGTGTTCCTCAGACATTCTGGAATTTCCAAGTCTTCTGGCTAGGCCATTAATGCTTAAAATGTGATTTAAAAAAAAATCAAGTCACCACCCTTTATCTCACACTCATTGGGTAGCAGATATTCTTTACTTTATAAAATACATAGATATACATAGATCTGTGAACATGTCCAGACTTTCCAGCTTGATGGCTCTATGTGTTTGACCTTAAATCCTCAAGTCTTTGGTTTGATGTCATCATACAGTTATTTTGTTGCACTAATTTTGGGGAATTGAACACTAACTTTATTCGCACTGATTTAGACAGAGACCTGTATCAGAAGGCTAAGACACTTTTGTGTTTAATTGGCATTGTCTATTGAACTTTCTCAGGACACATTATGTCCTGAGGTGTAATTAATGTGCATGTAAAAATAGAAAAAATACTCAAATTAGCGTATTGTCTCTTGTAAAGCTTAGAGAATAAGGTGACTGTTATAATCTTATTCGCTGATTTACAGAAAGGTCAATCTGTGCACATTTATGGTGTCCTGCATGTTAAACACTGTTCACTCGCACACATTGAGAATTGGTTTGCCTGTCAGTGTTTCAGTAAATTAGACATTTGGAGGTTTACTTTTGAATGAGGGTTTAAAGGGAATCAATGCAGAAAGGATTAAACCAACAAAAAGCACGGGGAGATCATGAAAACTCTGCACAGAATGACCCCTTGCCCAGGAATTGCACATTGGGACCGTCTTGCTGTGAGGCAAACCTGCTACCCTTTCACCATATCAATATAAATCAATACACATTTATTATGACTGATTGACCATATCAGTCTCCTAATGCACTAAAATGACAGCTGTATTGGACTTAAAATGTTACCAAATTTTGAAGTTTTGAAGCATTTTATATAAATGAATTAATATACACACACACACACAT
>JAOTQW010086800.1:0-11297 GCA_026260075.1 Sisor rabdophorus | reverse complement strand
TGTGGTTGTGTGTGTGTGTGGCCCTGCGATGGACTGGTGACCTGTCCAGGGTGTATAGATAGATAGATAGATAAATAGATAGATAGACAGGTACACGGATACACGGAAGGGCAGACATACCAACTACGAATAGTAATGTGGGTAATTGTAGGCCTATGTATGCTACGTAATAAATTTATGCCGCCGAGATCCAGAGGCTATTTTGTATCATTGTTTGTATCATCTAAATGCCCAAACAGGAGCAGCACAAGTTCAAAACTTTTATATAACATAGCCGATCTACTGTGATAAAATAACATATCAACACATAGCAAATCAATACAGTATTACATTTGTGGACGGGGCATCTGCTTGATATGTGTTAATGCGTGTGAAAGAAAAAGAGATACAGAAAAAAGAGACAGAAAGGGGCAGACACAGAAGGAATATTGTCTTACATCCACCTCTGGGCCGCCAAAAAGCAAACACCGACACCTGATCTTGCATTGACTCATAGCCAAGAAGTGCCTTTGGCCTAAACATGAGGAGGGATTACATTTAGGAGTTGTTGACTCTGAAATTTAAAGTCAATTCAAGGTCAGAGACTGTACTTCAGGCAAAAACACACACAGCCCGATGTCTCAATTGTAAATACAATGTGTAGCATGGACCTAGTCTACAATACTATAATATAAAATTGCCAGAAGTCATACAGTTTAACACATGCAAATGGTTTAGCAATTATTTAAAAAGCTGGTAGTTAATATTGGTTTGTGATCTATTATGTAACAAGTGCAGCATATATCTTTTTTTACATGACTAGTAAAGAGCATCATTAGTGGTGTATATGTGTAACTAGGTGCACATGGCGGTGCATAATACATTTCTTTAAAGTTCTGTAAGTTCTTTAAAATGACATGCTGCAGCTATTAATGTGTGTGTATGTGTGTGTGTGCTTTAGTTGTTTGCTTATAGGTCATGCATTTGCATGCTGTTGTTTCGCTCACTGAACCAGTTTGACAACCCAAAGACAGCAGTCCATATTATTAGACTAATTATTATCTACTCATCAACTCGGAGTAATTTGAGGACAACAATGTCAGCCAAAAAGGCATGTGAAGAAACATGGTGCATGAATGGAGTATGCATTAACTCTATATTAGGTTGATTAGTAACTCTAAATTGCACATAGAAGTAAGTGTTAGTATGTGTGGTTGTTCCTCTATGTGTGGCCCTGCGATGGACTGGCAACATGTCCAGGGCATACCCCTGCCCTTTACCCTATGATCGCTGGAATAGGCTCCAGCAGAGCCTTGTGACCCAGAGTTAGGTAATAACTGGGTATAGAAAATAAATAAAAAAATAAATACCATGAAAACTAAAAGACTTTTAAATCAAATGAGCCAATATTTTATTGACAATAGAACATTGATCACATAACAAATGTTTAAATATAGAAATTTTATTCAATAAATGACCAACAAAAAAAAAATTTCATTACAGCTACAGGCCTTAAAAAGTTGTGACACTGGGCAGTGTTTACCATGATGTAACATATTTTCTAAATTGCTCATATGACTGAGTGTGTGTGTTGACCTGTCCAGAGTGTACCCATGTACCCGCCCTTTAGTTTTACTGTGATTAAAAATATTGGCTCATGTGATTTAGATTTTTTTTCTTCTTATATAATTAATTAAATTGAGGTTGTATATAAACACCTATACTACAACAATTTCTATTTAAAGCTCAAAAAAACAACCAACAGAAACTCTCTTGAAATAAACTACCTTTTTTTATTATTTGTTACACAAAAAACAAGCATCTGAACTCCAGGGCTGTATTGCCCATGCACTTGTCATCCTACAATACATAATATTTACATCTGTTATAAACTTCACAAATTTGCTATAATGACAATTCACATATACAGATATAATATATTTATAAAAAAGATCAAAAGTAGTGACAAAACTCCAGTTATAAAAAAAAAAGAAAACATTTAAATCATGGTATATTTAGTGCAAAGGTGGTACCAGTAAAAAATACTGCTGCTGGCTGGTTTATATGGATTAAGTATAAAGCAGTGTGGGTTAGAGGTGCGTGTCTGCGATGGGAATACGGCGGAGCTCGACAATCTGGGAGTTGGCCACGCTTACACCATCATGACTGCCATGGAATGACTCACTGTCACTCAGGTTAAGACCGGAACCTGTTTCACATAAAAATTTGACATATAAATACTGTGAGAAATTGATCAGGTCACATTCAAACACACAATTACTAGCACTTTTTTAAATATAAAACACTTAACAAATTGGGCTATTTTATCAAGTCTAGCACGGGTGCAGCACAGAGGTATACAGTAAACCAGACCTTTAATTACTAAAACAATATAAATGAACTTGTTGTTATCATGTGTGTATATGTGTATATAAAGGTCTATATTATATATTTGAAATCACACACTGATATTTTGTTGGACTGCCTTTAACTTTGATTACAGTGCACATTTTACACACATTTACCATGGCATCGTTTTGATACGCTTCAGCCATGTTAGTCACTATGGATAAGGGGGGTCTGCCAAAAAAAATGCTCTTACTTTTACTATTAAACATAGCCATGAGATCTCACTAGTCTTCCAGTTTTTAATAATGTGTTCGGAAGTTCTAAACTAATTTTAATCATTTCCGTTGGATAGATAGATGTTTTCTTTGCTTAATGACTCCCAAGAATTAGACCCTTCTTAAACAGATTACCATCTTTTCCGCAATTACAGGATGTGTCTTCCAACATGGTTGTTTGGAGATAAGGAGCTACTCACTGCAATTCTGGTTAAAGAACCAGCTAAACATAATCATCCATACAGTAATTATCCAATCCGAGCCTCTTACACTGCCTATTTGCTTAGTAAAATCCAGGTGGTGACTATTTTGTTTTTGGACAGCAAGTATACATTAGTGCTTTGTTTATTCTAGTATCTCTTTTGAAATATTTTTTTCCCATGAATTAAAAGAGGAATAAAAAAAGTAATTATAAGCATTAGGAGGACCTTCCTTGTCTCACAGACATTCCACAACATTAAAAATAACTATAATCTGATAAAAAAGTGCAACAATCATTGACTATTTGATGTTATGTAATATAATAAAATGCTTTAGAACAATGGTGGAAACGGACAATATTAATCACACCATCCAATATAATAATGATGATAATAATAATGATAGTATTTCTACCACACCCATCTTGTTTTTTTTTCGTTAGTGAAGTAATAGTGTGTTACTTTGCAATGTTTTGCATACTTTTACATACAAGCTACTTTTATAAGTCCATTTATAACTTAAGCTCACAAACTGGATGGTTCTGTGGGAAACTTTGCTGAAGCAGTTACAGCAGATAGCTCTAGTTTCAGTCAGAGGCCACCTTAAGCATTTATAATAAACTGCTAAGGTAAAGTAATTCATCAAAATTTTTCATATATTAGTTTTTATTCACAATAAATAACCTTACGTCTAAGTCACCACCCACACAAAATTTTAATTGCTAAGTATTAAATTACATTATTACACATAATAATTATTTAATTTAATTACAAAGCATTTAGTGTGGTTAGAACTGGAACCATCCCATTCTTCTTTTGATGTAAATTTTTGTTGCATTTCTCACTGTTGGGACACTTAAGATTATTTTTCCCACTGTGAGAAAATGTCTTATATAAATTGGTACCTGTTCTTTTTAATAACTAAGGCAATAAACATGACCAAGTTGAGTGATGCAGCCTGGCGATAACTGTTTTATTCCTCTTTTATTACAGCAAACTGCCAACACTAAAAATTGCTTGCTATTGTAAAATTGCTTGCCTTTAAATACTATTTTATATGTCTATGGTAACATTTAGGTTATAAATAAAATATAAAATGTCTTTAAAACAGAATTTTGTTAGCAAATTTTAAATGCCTAAGATAAAATATAATTGTATATTTATTAATTCGATCACCTGGATGTTTTTGATGATGAAGCTGCTGACATGTCTTTATAATTCTAATAAAATAGATTTGTCCAAGAACACGACCAAGATTTCAACACCAGCTAATCATTAAATCACCAGGTTAATCATTCATTCATCTTCTATACCCGCTCATTCCCTAGCTCAGGATCACAGGGGTCTGCTAGAGCCTATGCCAGCACACATACTGTGAGAGGCAGTGGTACACCCTGGACAGGTCACCATGCTATCGCAGGGCCACACATAGACGAACAACCACACGCATTCACACTCACTCTATGGGCAATTGTAACTGACATAACCTAATGTTTTTGGACTGTGAGAGAAAACTGGAGTACCCAACGCAAAAAAAACAACGCAAACATGGTTCTGCTTTCATGTATTTACTTTGCAGACTAGGATAGGGTTGACGGGATTAGCTTTGAAAAGGATACAGCACACATGCCTACTGGCAAATTTCTTTATGTGTGGGACTGGGACTGAGACCGTTGTCAAAAAAAATGGAGCATTAGTAGTTCAGAAACACAAAATATATCACATATCAACTATACTAAATGTCTACACAGGGTTTATTTACTAAAAGAATTAAACACAGCAGCAGCATCACTACAGCAAAGACAGAATAACTTTTTACTTAACGGGGTAAAATAACTTGATATAATTTTACCCCGTTAAGTAAAGCGTTACAGAACAGCATGTGATAATGCTGTAAAAGAAGATCATACCAGTCTTTAAGGCAAATATCAGGTCATCAAAATCCTGGTCTTCATCCTGAACAAGGTTGGTGTTGACAAAACCACCTTCAGGAGGGTAAGAACCACTTTGAGGGGCCTCTTTGAACAGACTGCTGGGTTCAATACTGGGTTGTAATGAAGCTCTTTCCCAGTCTGCCGAAATCTGGAAAAAAGAAAAAAACACATGCCATTTATTACACTTTTGGTTAAATTCTGTTTGCAGGTACAACATTAGGGCTCATAGCATTTGGGTTAACATTAATTCTCAGTAAAAAGTCTGCAAATTGATCAATGGATAGATAGGTGGATGGATAAATGAATGGATGTATAGGTCTGTGAATAAATGAATAAATAGATGGATAGATGGGGGAAAGATAATAATTGATAGATGTATAAATAATATAACCGCATGAATGAATCATGACTTTATTTCCTCTGTGGTGACTAGACTAGATGTCGAGATTGGCTTCCAATTACATAGGATCTCATGACTAGAGACTATTTATTGTATTATATCTTCATAAGATAATTCTTTATTAATATCTTTATCTTATATGATTAACTATTATGCAATTGATAAATACAGTAAGAGCTTCTGGGTAGCCATGTTACTGACTGTTTCACCTGGATATCACATAGAGCTGTTATATATGGGATGTTGCAGTGTGTATCCTGTAATTGACAATGAACTGTCCATAGTGATGGTAATATTTTAATAATCCAGCAATGGCTAATTATTACACAGATTTTTGCATTGGTATTCATAGTAACATAAATATACTTTATTTTATACAATGACTGATAAGATAAGTGAAAAGTCACACCTCTTCCATGGCACTGATGAGATTTTGTGTAGACTTGCTGATTTCTCCTCCCCCCACTGTGGCTGCACCAGTGCTCTGAAACACTCCATCAGCACCATCATGGCCGTTCATCTCAACTGTGTAGGTCGCCTTGGAAGGCCAGCATAGTTGGTTATGCATGAGGAAGTAGACAGCAAATACATATAGACCCTGCAGACAAAGAAATAGTTTTTTATTAATTAATCTTATTCTCATATACCCACTTATTCTCTAATTCAGGGTCACAGGGATTTGATGGAGACCAAGGGCAACACCTGGACATTTCATCACAAGGCCATACACACTCAAACTCACTCCAATAGGTCATTTAGAATAACCCAATGTACATGATGCAAGCATAGGGAGAACTCCACACAGAAAGGCTCTGCCAAGGAATTGAACCCAGGACCTCTTTGCTGTAAAACTTTACATAATTTCAATATAAATACACAGAACCATGAGCCCTGACACAGCATTAACATTTCCATTATGGTGCAAAAAATGTGCCACTAAAGGTCGGCTGTGGATCAATCCAGATTTTCCTTTTCCAAGATTACAAATCACACAGTCAGGAAATTCCCCATAAATATCTTGCAACAGCATGACGTCATTCCCATCAGCATGACATAATAGTTAGTTGGTATTGTCATGTTTTGTAAATCATTTAAGACAGTAACATTGAACTGATAATCAGGCAACTCATGCCAGTGCAAAATACCTCACTACCACTAAACATTTCCGCTTCAGCCCAGTCCATGAAAGATTTTAACTATAACAAATTTAGTTCCTGAGTGGCCTCTGCACTGCAGAGTTTAGCTTCAACCCTGATCCAGCTAATCATGTCTCTTAGACAAGTTTTTTTTAAATCATGTTTTGTGGTTTGAAAAAGCTCAATTCAATAGGGTGTTGGCCCCTCAGAAACTGAATTTGACACACCTAATAGGCTAAGACAGAGGTGTCCTTCAGAGTTTAGCTCCAACTTGCATCAACGCACGTTGATTACTTGGTTTAGGTGTGTTTGATTAGGGTTGGAGCTAAACACAGCAGGAAACAGGCCTTCAAGGACTGAGTTTAGACACCCATGGGCTAAAATGTTGATCAGGTATTTGTTGTAGTGATTACTGGTGATGAGAATACAGCAACCGTCTCATCTTGATTTTTAAACACAAAAACATGACTTTTAGAAAGACTTGAGACGGAGACACTAGAGAGAGAGAGGGAAGGGACGAATAAAAACATATTGCTAGCTGAAGAACAAACAAACATCTTTGACAAAGCACAGGTCTCAGCAATAACAGCAGAAGTAAAAAATGACAATGGATCAATTTATAGATTTTAAGTCCAGGAATAGAAGCAGAAATCAAATTAAGGCCATGTGCTGCCTTGTTTAATCTGCCTGGCAACATAAATAGCATTGTAACGATTATTCATCAATCTTCATATACATCATGGGAAATTTTTCATTCTGAATCTGGGCAAACATGTTCAAATACAGATGGACATGATAGTGTGGACAAGCAATTTTGTTACAATAAGAGGAAAAGAGATGTATTGCCACCCAAATCAGTGCCCCTTTATAATCTCTAGAAATGCAATAATCTGCTTTATTCAACAACCTATTTCACTACAGCTAAAAGAGACTTCCCATGCTAAAATAGTCATTGAGAAATGCTAACACAGCGAATTACACTATTTTAAGCAGAGAAAAAGAAGTAATTACTAATAAAAAAGCATACAGTGTATAGTCATGTAAAATCTTACACATCCACACATGACATATATTTGGCCCAGATTTCTAGAAGCTCTTACCTGCATGTCTAAACACTAACAGACAAAACAGCACTATTAAACAACCTGCTACAGTTAACACAATTGGGACACAACAAAGACAACAAGCTCAACATGGAAAATCTGCGTCACGGAAAAAGAAACGCTTCCATGAAAAGCAAGGGGAAGTGAAGATTATTGAAAACAGACTTAAACTGCTACAGTGGCAGCAAGAAAAGCAATGAATGTGGCGAAGAGACCTTCAGCATACACAATTTTCACTTTAGTTTTCATTTTTTTGTTTTTACTGCAGACTCATCTGTATTTGGGATCACTAGAGTCCTCATTTCCCTCTGAACGGTACACAAGTCTGTTTTGTCATAACTGCAGACTCTTCATGTGTACTTTTAAGGACAGCAATCAGACAAGACAAAACAAATGTGCTGTTGTAGTTTTGTCTTGCTGCACCCCTCCACACAATGGTATGCTGTTTGGTAGAGCTGGATGACAAACTGTTACTGGTGAAATACTAAAGGAGAAAGCCAAGGATACACATAGCATGACAATTAGAAGGACATCAATATTAAATATACTTCATCTCAAAGTAAAGTGAATGGTAAATAAAATGAATAAAAAATACATTATGGTTGTTACTGTATTATAGCACCAGCTGTCCATGGTTCATCTCAAATAAATATTACAGTAAAACCTAGATTAATCTTTCCCCAAAATTCCTAAAATCACATTTATAGATTGAGGCCATCTGCCTTCATGCCCATTTTTGCACTGCATGTATCAAGTGACCCAATTCCAATTTTTTCCTTCAATGTAGGACAGATGGGATGTGACCCATGATCATGTAAACAGAAAAGAAGCACATGGTTTCAGGCCTCATTCACATGCAGAAAATAAATAGGATAAGAATCAGAATTCTGCATTAGTGTAAATCATGTAAGCAGAGAGATCCGATTGTCACCTAACAATGCGTGTCGAATGTTATTGAATAAGCGATAGTGGCGCAAGATAACAATTCAGGCGAATATATAGCAAGAATGTTCCACTGTATATATATATATATATATATATATATATATATATATACCAATCAATGCACTTTGGATAGGAGCATTGGAATGTCGTTAGATATACATGTATCATGTTCATCGTTTCCATCCATTTCCTCAGACATTAAGAAAGAGGCTCAGGGTTGCATCCCTTAATACATGGTGGCTTATAGTATTTACTATATTATAAAGAAACACTTCATTCACATCCGCTCATTTGGTTGTGCACTTTTAATTTATTGCATCACTTCATAAAATAGTCAGCTGGGAAAAATTATAAGGCTGTTGGTTTTGATTATAGTATACTTACTGCTTCATTCTTATTTAGCTAATAGCTAATCCACAATTAGATTTAAGAATAAGGCATAGGTTATAATACTAAACAACTTTTAACATGTTATCTACTAGCTAATGTTTTGTCAGTATTAATTACAAACTAACACCACTAAAGCATCAATAAATAATAAACATAATATAAAACAAGGAACACTGCAGCTCACTATATAACTACTCTACAGTGTGGCCTACTGTCTAAATAATTGGTTTATTTACTGTAGGTTTATGGAATCTATTTCCTAAACGATGAATTGTGGGAACTTTAATACAGATCTGGGGGAAATACTTTGTTGTTTGTGTAATTTTGTTAAGGATACGCTTCCCTGGGGGTGTCTCATTAGAGCATGCTCTTTTCCAGATGCACTGAATGAGACATGACTCAATAGACAGAACACATAAAAAGCAGAAAAGGTAGAAAGCAGAAAGAAAGGCACACATGCTGTCTTTGAGGCTATGATCACCTGTCCTTTTTAGGTAATTAAAAGTGCCTAACTAGCACCAAAAAAACATTGTAGTCAGTAAAATGCATTTAAATTATAATTAAAAATAAAATAGATAATAATAAAATAAATAATAATACATTTTGAAACATTCTTTGCACATCCCTGTGTAAAGATAATTTTGTTAGTTTGAACTGATGGAGAAGATTAATATTTTTTAGCTTTTGGATACGTATTGTTTTTTTCCAGGTTTAATTTGTGTATAAGCAGGGTGGCTTAGTGCTTAGTATTGTCGCCTCACAGCAAGAAGGTTTTGGGTTCGATTCCCAAGCAGAGGCCTTTCGGTGTGAAGTTTGCATGTTCTTTCCATGCTGGCGTGGGTTTACTCCAGAAACTCTGGTTTCCTTCCACAGTCCAAAAACAGGTTTGTTAACGAAAGAGAAGTACAAATGTAAAGTCATCATGAAAATAGCCTGGGGTGGCTTAGTAGTGAAGGTGTTCAACTGATACCAAAAAGACAGACATTCAATAATTTTTTTATACAATTAGGACTTAAGGACCTCAAGGATAATTGTAAAACTCACTCGTCAGTGCAGTAGCTTAACTAATCGATAATAGGAAACAGTCCTCTTTGGGCCACAATAAATCGATAGGCTTTAGGTGTGAGGAGATTTTTTTGTTATTTCTAAATGATCCAGCATGTCACATATTTTTGGGTTCTTTGATTATGTAAATGGTTTACAGTTTGCAGTTCAATCAGGTGCTGACCCACACCCTGCCTTATCTACTTGTACTGTATAGTCAGTTATAATCATTCTTGGCTATATATGACTTTACATTCTGCTTTATCAGTCGGTGTTTGGTGCCACTGACAAAATGAATACCTCATAATCACATAGATAAGATAAACTGATACAGACATAAAATACTGCAGACCTGTCATTTGGAAATAACACAAAATATATTCCTCACTCTAAGGAAAAAATAGTCTTACTATTAAGAAAGAAAGTGTTTATAAAGGATTATATTGTTTAGATCTATGTAATATTTGTTCTTTTAAACTTGTTAAACAACTGATATGAAAAATAAGCACATAAAAGGATCACGCCTGGATTAACATGGATTTAACCCTATTAAAGGTGTGTAAAAGGACAAACAGACAAAGTTGAAGGGCAGCAGATGGCTGAGAACATCATGTTCCCTGATATGATGGATTTTGAATAATACTTACCAACAAGATGTTAAAGATTACAAGGAGAATAAGCATCCAGAGATATCTGTATGCCATGTGCAGACCAGCCCACAGACACACCAGGGAGACCAAGGCATACAGGTACAACACCAAGGGAACCTCTAGAGAACAAAAGCCAAAAATACATAAATAAACACTAATAAACACTTGATACGATAGCATGCGCATGTTTGATTTTTTTCTTAGCATGGTCCCAAATTCAATGTGCCTTACGGAAAATAGAAGACTTAAAATGTAGGTGCAGGTTTACTGCTGTGGCAGCAGATTGACCTCAAATGTTCTGCTACATATTTTTTTTAAATAGCAGTCTTTTTGGCAGTCTTTGGCTTAGGCAGAGTAAAAGAGTGGGTTTGTTTATGGATCTGGGACTGGTGCCCAAGATGACTGGCAAAGTAAGTGAATTTATTAAGAGAGGCTAATTTAGGAGACCTAAGTGTGGCCTAATATGGATGATCAATCAGCTGCATTTTAGATAGGCAGTCTAGCTAATTAATGCAGCTCCAGTTGTTTTTTGTAGAGGCACGTTGAAGGCTTGTAAATGATAGCAAACTTGAAAAGATGGTGAATAAGAAACACATTTGCAGTGGTAGAAAGTAACAAATTACATATACTGGTGTTACTGTCAAATTTTTACTTTCACTAAAATTTTGTACTTTGTACTCAATTCAAATTGTATCCATTAATGAGTAAAAAATATAATAAAAATAAATTTTAAATGATGCAAAATACGTTGACTTTAGGTGTAAGAAAGGCAGCAGCTTTATTATTCAGTGAAAACTGTATTTGCCCAGGCCGATTGAACTGCAGCTTACAAAAACGTCAAACCTGCATAAGCATGTTGAGGTAAGTTAATAATACCTATATATAAGTTAAT